>SZWC01025901.1:8161-18645 GCA_023375785.1 Penium margaritaceum
AGTTATCAACTAGCAAGTACGAAGACCTTAAACAAGTCGTGGCACCGCGTGGCTAGCGTGAACAGTGACCAACCAAAGGATGCATACGTCACTGACTATGACGAAAGAAGTCCACTATGTGTGGTCGACGTTGACAACTCATAACACAAGTCACAAATTGTCAGAGGGAGAGACACTTGCTTGAGAACCCCATGTATCAGCTAGAAATGACAAAGAACTCCTATATGTAGTGGCACGGTGTGGCTGCTATGCACACTGAACAACCAAACTAGGCATATGTCACTGACCATGACCAAAGAATTTCAATATGGGTGGTCAACGTTCACAAACCATAACACGAGTCACAAATGGTCAGAGGAGGAAACAATGGTTTCGGAATCTCCGTTTTCAACTAGAAAGGACAACAACCTTCAATAAGTAGTAGCACGGTGTCGCTACCATGCACAATGACCAACCAAAGGAGGCATATATTTTGCCTTTGGCCAGAGAAATCCGCTCTGTGTGGTCGACGTTGAAAGTTCACAACACGAGTCACAAATGGTAAGAGGGGTAAACAATGGTTTAGGAACACCACGTATCAACCAGAACGCACACGGACCTTCCATGAGTAGTGGCACGGTGTGGCTACCATGTGCAATGACCAACCAAAGTAGGCATGTGTCACTGACTATGACCAAAGAATGCAACTATGCGTGGTCAACTTTCACGACTCATAACATGAGTCACGAATGGTCAGAGGGGGGGGGAAATGGTGTGTGAATACTAGTTATCGACTGGCAAGTACAAAGACCTTCAATATGTAGGGGCACACTTTGGCTACCATGCACAGTGACTAACAAAAGCATGCATATGTCGTGGACCATGATCAGAGAACTTCACTTCACGTGGTCAACGTTGACAAGTCACAACAAGAGTCACAGATAGTTAGAGGTGGTAACAATGGCTTGGGAACAAAAGCTATTAAGTAGAAAGCGCAACGACCTTCAATGCGTAGTGACACGGTGTGGAAACCATGTACAGTGACCAAAAAAAGTAAGCATATGCCACTAACCATCATCAAAAGAATTTCACAGTATGTGGTCAAGGTTGAAAACTCATAACACGAGTCCAAACCGGTCAGAGGGGGAAACAATGGTCTCAGACCATTATAAGGATTAGCACGGTGTGGCTACCACCTATAATGACCAACCGAAGTAGGCATATGTCACTGACCTTGACCAAAGCATTGCAATATGGGTGGTCAACGTTCACAACCCATAACCCAAGTCACAAACGGTCAGAGGGGGAAACAATGGTCTCAGACCATTATAAGGATTAGCACGGTGTGGCTACCACCTATAATGACCAACCGAAGTAGGCATATGTCACTGACCTTGACCAAAGCATTGCAATATGGGTGGTCAACGTTCACAACCCATAACCCAAGTCACAAACGGTCAGAGGGGGAAACAATGGTCTCAGACCATTATAAGGATTAGCACGGTGTGGCTACCACCTATAATGACCAACCGAAGTAGGCATATGTCACTGACCTTGACCAAAGCATTGCAATATGGGTGGTCAACGTTCACAACCCATAACCCAAGTCACAAACGGTCAGAGGGGGAAACAATGGTCTCAGACCATTATAAGGATTAGCACGGTGTGGCTACCACCTATAATGACCAACCGAAGTAGGCATATGTCACTGACCTTGACCAAAGCATTGCAATATGGGTGGTCAACGTTCACAACCCATAACCCAAGTCACAAACGGTCAGAGGGGGAAACAATGGTCTCAGACCATTATAAGGATTAGCACGGTGTGGCTACCACCTATAATGACCAACCGAAGTAGGCATATGTCACTGACCTTGACCAAAGCATTGCAATATGGGTGGTCAACGTTCACAACCCATAACCCAAGTCACAAACGGTCAGAGGGGGAAACAATGGTCTCAGACCATTATAAGGATTAGCACGGTGTGGCTACCACCTATAATGACCAACCGAAGTAGGCATATGTCACTGACCTTGACCAAAGCATTGCAATATGGGTGGTCAACGTTCACAACCCATAACCCAAGTCACAAACGGTCAGAGGGGGAAACAATGGTCTCAGACCATTATAAGGATTAGCACGGTGTGGCTACCACCTATAATGACCAACCGAAGTAGGCATATGTCACTGACCTTGACCAAAGCATTGCAATATGGGTGGTCAACGTTCACAACCCATAACCCAAGTCACAAACGGTCAGAGGGGGAAACAATGGTCTCAGACCATTATAAGGATTAGCACGGTGTGGCTACCACCTATAATGACCAACCGAAGTAGGCATATGTCACTGACCTTGACCAAAGCATTGCAATATGGGTGGTCAACGTTCACAACCCATAACCCAAGTCACAAACGGTCAGAGGGGGAAACAATGGTCTCAGACCATTATAAGGATTAGCACGGTGTGGCTACCACCTATAATGACCAACCGAAGTAGGCATATGTCACTGACCTTGACCAAAGCATTGCAATATGGGTGGTCAACGTTCACAACCCATAACCCAAGTCACAAACGGTCAGAGGGGGAAACAATGGTCTCAGACCATTATAAGGATTAGCACGGTGTGGCTACCACCTATAATGACCAACCGAAGTAGGCATATGTCACTGACCTTGACCAAAGCATTGCAATATGGGTGGTCAACGTTCACAACCCATAACACGAGTCACAAATAGTCAGAGGGATAGGCAATGGTTTGGGAACCCTATGTATCGAATTGAAAGGACAAAGAATGTCAATACGTAGTGGCACGGTGTGGCTACTATGCACACCGAATAACCAAACTAGGCATATGTCACTGACCATGACCAAAGCATTGCAATATGGGTGGTCAACGTTCACAACCCATAACACGATTCACAAATGGTCAGAGGGGGAAACAGTGGTTTTGGAATCTCTGTTTTAAACTAGCAAGGACAACAACTTTCAATAAACACTAGCACGGTGTCGCTAACATGCACAACGACCAACCAAAGTAGGCATGTGTGCTGCCTTTCACCAGTGAAATCCGTTCTGTGTGGTCAACGTTGAAAGTTCACAACACGAGTCACCAAAGTCAGAGGGGTAAACAATGGTTTGGGAACACCTGGTATCTACTAGAAAGCACACAGACCTTCAATGAGTAGTGGCACGGTGTGGCTACCATGTACAATGACCAACCAAAGTAGGCATGTGTCACTGACCATGACCAAAGAATGTCACTATGCCTGGTCAACTTTGACGGCTAATAACACGAGTCACAAATGGTCAGAGGGGGAAACAATGGTGTGTGAATACTACTTATCGACTAGCAAGTACCAAGACCTTCCATATGTAGTGGCACAGTGGGGCTGCCATGCATAGTGACCAGCCAAAGTATGCATATGTCAATGACCATGACCAAAGAATTTCACGTCACGTGGTCATCGTTGACACTCAAAACAGGAGTCACGGATAGTCAAANTGCAATGACCAACCAAAGTAGGCATGTGTCACTGACTATGACCAAAGAATGCAACTATGCGTGGTCAACTTTCACGACTCATAACATGAGTCACGAATGGTCAGAGGGGGGGGGGAAATGGTGTGTGAATACTAGTTATCGACTGGCAAGTACAAAGACCTTCAATATGTAGTGGCATAGTGTGGCTACTATGCATAGGGACCAGCCAAATTATGCATATGTCACTGACCATGACCAAAGAGTTTCACGTCACGAAGTCAACGTTCACAACACAAAACAGGATTCAAAGATAGTTGAAGGGAGTAACAATGGTTTGGGAACATTAGCCATAAACTTGAAAGCACAAAGACCTTCAATACTTAGTGACAGAGTGTGGCAC
This sequence comes from Penium margaritaceum, assembly GCA_023375785.1. Classification (NCBI taxonomy): domain Eukaryota; kingdom Viridiplantae; phylum Streptophyta; class Zygnematophyceae; order Desmidiales; family Peniaceae; genus Penium; species Penium margaritaceum. Next base: position 12,024 of record SZWC01025901.1, read on the forward strand.
CCATGTACAGTGACAAACCAAAGTAGGGATATGCCACAAACCATGAACAAACGAATTTCACAATGTGCGCTCAACGTTGAAAACTCATGACACGAGTCACAAATGAGCAGAGGGGGAAGCGATGGGTTGGAAACACTAGTTATCAGTTTGCAAGTACAGAGACCTTCAAAAAGTAGTGGCATGGTGTGGCTAGCATGCACAGTGACCAACCAGAGGATGCATGCGTCACTGACTATGAACAAAAAAGTCCACTATGGATGGTTAGCATTGACAACTCATAACACGAGTCACAAATGGTCAGAGGGAGAGACCATGGTTTGGGAACCCTGTGTATGGAATAGAAAGGACAAAGAACGTCAATACGTAGTGGCACCGTGTGGCTACTATGCACACCGAACAACCAAACTAGGCACATGTCACTGACCATGACCAAAGCATTTCAGTATGGGTGGTCAACGTTCGCAATCCATAACACGTGTCACAAATGGTCAGAGGGGGACGCAGTGGTTTCACAATCTCTGTTTTCAACTAGCAAGGACAACAACCTTCAATAAGTAGTAGCACGGTGTCGTTAACATGCACAACGACCAACAAAATTAGGCATATGTACTACCTTTGACCAGCAAAATCCGCTGTGTGTGGTCAACGTTGAAAGTTCACAACACCAGTCACAAATGGTCAGAGGGGTAAACAATGGTTTGGTAATACCAGGTATCAACTAGAAAGCGCACCGATCTTCAATGAGTAGTGGCACGGTGTGGCTACCATGTACAATGACCAACCAAAGTAGGCATGTGTCACTGACCATGACAAAAGAATGTCACTATGCGTGGTCAACTTTGACAACTCATAACACAAGTCACATATGGTCAGAGGGGGAAACAATGTTGTGTGAATTATAGTCATAACTAGCAAGTACAAAGACCTTCAATATGTAGTGGCACAGTGTGGCTACCATGCACAGTGACCAGCCAAAGTATGCATATGTCACTGATAATGACCAGAGAATTTCACGTCACGTGCTCATCGTTGACAACTCAAAACGGGAGTCACAGATGGTTAAAGGGGGTAAGAATGGGTTGGGAACACTAGCCATTAACTAGAAAGCACAAAGACTTTCAATACATAGTGACACGGCGTGGCAACCATGTACATTGACAAACGAAAGTAAGGATATGCCACAAACCATCAACAAACGAATTTCACATTGTGTTCAACGTTGAAAACTCTTGACACGAGTCACAAATGAGGAGAGGGGGAAACCATGGGTTGGGAACACTAGTTATCAACTTCCAAGTACAGAGACCTTCAAGAAGTAGTAGCACGGTGTGGCTAGCATGCACAGTGACCAACCAGAGGATGCATACGTCACTAACTATGACCAAACAAGTCCATTATGTATGGTCAGCATTGACAACTCATAACACGAGTCACAAATGGTCAGAGGGATAGGCAATGGTTTGGGAACCCTATGTATCGAATTGAAAGGACAAAGAATGTCAATACGTAGTGGNGCAAGTACCAAGACCTTCCATATGTAGTGGCACAGTGGGGCTGCCATGCATAGTGACCAGCCAAAGTATGCATATGTCAATGACCATGACCAAAGAATTTCACGTCACGTGGTCATCGTTGACACTCAAAACAGGAGTCACGGATAGTCAAAGCGGGTAAGAATGAGTTCGGAACACTAGCCATGAACTAGAAAGCACAAAGACCTTCAATGAGCAGTGACACAGCGTGGCAACCATGTACATTGACAAACCAAAGTAAGGATATGCCAAAACCCATGAACAAACAAATTTCACAATGTGTGTTCACCGTTGAGAATTCTTGACACGAGTCACAAATGAGTAGAGGGGGAAACGATGGGTTGGGAACACTAGCTATCAACTTGCAAGTACATAGACCTTCAACAAGTAGTGGCACGGTGCGGCTAGCATGCACAGTGACCAACCAGAGGATGCATACGTCACTGACTATGACCAAACAAGTCCACTCTGTATGGTTAGTATTCACAACTCATAACACGAGTCACAAATGGTCAGAGGGATAGGCAATGGTTTGGGAACCCTATGTATCGAATTGAAAGGACAAAGAATGTCAATACGTAGTGGCACGGTGTGGCTACTATGCACACCGAATAACCAAACTAGGCATATGTCACTGACCATGACCAAAGCATTGCAGTATGGGTGGTCAACGTTCACAACCCATAACACGATTCATAAATGGTCAGAGGGGGAAACAGTGGTTTTGGAATCTCTGTTTTCAACTAGCAAGGACAACAACTTTCAATAAACACTAGCACGTAGTCGCTAACATGCACAACGACCAACCAAAGTAGGCATGTGTGCTGCCTTTCACCAGTGAAATCCGTTCTGTGTGGTCAATGTTGAAAGTTCACAACACGAGTCACCAAGGTCAGAGGGGTAAACAATGGTTTGGGAACACCTGGTATCTACTAGAAAGCACACAGAACTTCAATGAGTAGTGGCACGGTGTGGCTACCATGTACAATGACCAACCATAGTAGGCATGTGTCACTGACCATGACCAAAGAATGTCACTATGCCTGGTCAACTTTGACGGCTAATAACACGAGTCACAAATGGTCAGAGGGGGAAACAATGGTGTGTGAATACTACTTATCGACTAGCAAGTACCAAGACCTTCCATATGTAGTGGCACAGTGTGGCTACTATGCACACCGAACAACCAAACTAGGCATATGTCACTGACCATGACCAAAGCATTTCAGTATGGGTGGACACCGTTCACAACCCATAACACGAGTCACAAATGGTCAGAGGGGGAGACAATGGTTTGGGAATACCAGGTATCAACTAGAAAGCACACGGACCTTCAATGAGTAGTGGCACGGTGTGGCTACCATGTACACTGACCAACCAATATAGGCATATGTCACTGACCATGACCAAAGCATTTCAGTATGGGTGGACACCGTTCACAACCCATAACACGAGTCACAAATGGTCAGAGGGGGAGACAATGGTTTGGGAATACCAGGTATCAACTAGAAAGCACACGGACCTTCAATGAGTAGTGGCACGGTGTGGCTACCATGTACACTGACCAACCAATATAGGCATATGTCACTGACCATGACCAAAGCATTTCAGTATGGGTGGACACCGTTCACAACCCATAACACGAGTCACAAATGGTCAGAGGGGGAGACAATGGTTTGGGAATACCAGGTATCAACTAGAAAGCACACGGACCTTCAATGAGTAGTGGCACGGTGTGGCTACCATGTACACTGACCAACCAATATAGGCATATGTCACTGACCATGACCAAAGCATTTCAGTATGGGTGGACACCGTTCACAACCCATAACACGAGTCACAAATGGTCAGAGGGGGAGACAATGGTTTGGGAATACCAGGTATCAACTAGAAAGCACACGGACCTTCAATGAGTAGTGGCACGGTGCGGCTAGCATGCACAGTGACCAACCAAAGTAGGCATATGTACTGCCTTTGACCAGCAAAATCCGCTGTGTGTGGTCAACGTTGAAAGTTCACAACACGAGTCACAAATGGTCAGAGGGGTAAACAATGGTTTGGGAATACCATGTATCAACTAGAAAGCACACAGACCTTCAATGAGCAGTGGCACGGTGTGGCTACCATGTACACTGACCAACCAAAATAGCATGTGTCCCTGACCATGACAAACAAATGTCACTATGCGTGGTCAACTTTGACGGCTCATAACACAAGTCACAAATGGTGAGAGGGGGAAACAATGGTGTGTGAATTATAGTCATCGACTACAAAGTACAAAGACCTTCAATATGTAGTGGCACAGTGTGTCTACCATAAACAGTGACCAGCCAAAGTATGCATATGTCACAGACCATGACCAAAGAATTTCACGTCACGTGCTCATCGTTGACAACTCAAAATGGGAGTCACATTTAGTAACAATGGTTTGGGAACACTAGCCATTAACTAGAAAGCACAACGACCTTTGGTACGTAGTGACACGGCGTGGCAACCATGTACAGTGACAAACCAAAGTAAGGATATGCCACAAACCATGACCAAATGAATTTCACAGTGTGTGTTCAACGTTGAAAGCTCACAAAACAAGTCACAAATCGGCAGAGGGGGAAACGATGTGTTGGGAACACTAGTTATCAACATGCAAGTACAGAGACCTTCAACAAGTAGTGGCACGGTGTGGCTAGCATGCACAGTGACCAACCAGAGTATGCATACGCCACTGACTATGACCAAAGAAGTCCACTATGCATGGTCAGCATTCACAACTCATAACACGAGTCACAAATGGTCAGAGGGAGAGACAATGGTTTGGGAACCCTATGTATTGACTAGAAAGGACAAAGAACGTCAATACGTAGTGGCACGGTGTGGAACCTATGCACACCGAACAACGAAACTATGCATATGTCACTGACCATGACCAAAGCACGTAAGTATTGGTGGTCAACGTTCACAACCCATGACACAAGTCACAAATGGTCAGATGGGGAAACAATGGTTTCAGAATACTTGTTTTCAAGAAGCAAGTACAACGACCTTCAATAACTAGTAGCACGGTGTGGCTACCATGCACAATGACCGACCAAAATAGGCATATGTATTGCCATTGACCAAAGAAATCCGCTGTGTATGGTCAACATTCATAGCACATCATACAAGTCTCGAATGGTCTGAGTGGGAAACAATGGTTTGAAAAGACCAGGTATCAACTAGCAAGCACAAGGACCTTCAAGAAGCAGTGGCACGGTGTGGCTACCACCTATAATGACCAACCGAAGTAGGCATATGTCACTGACCATGACCAAAGAATGTCACTATGTGTGGTCAGCTTTGACAACTCATAACACGAGTCCAAACCGGTCAGAGGGGGAAACAATGGCTTGTGAATACGAGTTATCAACTAGCAAGTACAAATACCTTCAATTGAGTGGCACAGTGTGGATACCATGTACAGTGACAAACCATACAGGCATATGCTACTAATCGTGACAAAACAAATTTCACATTGTGTGGTGTACGTTGAAAATTCATAACACAAGTCACAAATGGTCAGAGGCGGATACAACGGGTCGGGAACACTTGTTATCAAGCAGCAAGTACAAGGACATTCAACAAGTAGTGGAAGGGTGTGGCTAGCGTGCACAGTGACCAACCAATAGATGCATGCATCACTGACTATGACCAAAGAAGTCCACTATGTGTCGTCAACATTGACAATTCATAAAACGAGTCACAAATGATCAAAGGGGAGACAATGGTTTGGGAACCCGATGTATTGACTAGAAAGGATAAATAACTTCAGTGAATAGTGGCACGGTGTGGCTACTATGCACACAGAATAACCAAACTAGGCACATGTCACTGACCATGACCGAAGAATTTCAATATGGGTGGTCAATGTTCACAACACATAACCCGATTGACAAATGGTCAGAGGAGGAAACAATGGCTTCGGAATCTCCGTTTTCAACTAGCAAGGACAACTACCTTCAATAAGTAGTAGCACGGTGTAGATACCATGCACAATGACCAACCAAAGTAGGCATACGTACTGCCTTTCACCAGAGAAATCCGCAGTGTGTGGTCAACGTTGAAAGTTCACAACACGAGTCACAAATGGTCAGAGGGGGAAACAATGGTGTGTGAATACTACTTATCGACTAGCAAGTACCAAGACCTTCCATATGTAGTGGCACAGTGGGGCTGCCATGCATAGTGACCAGCCAAAGTATGCATATGTCAATGACCATGACCAAAGAATTTCACGTCACGTGGTCATCGTTGACACTCAAAACAGGAGTCACGGATAGTCAAAGCGGGGAAGAATGAGTTCGGAACACTAGCCATGAACTAGAAAGCACAAAGACCTTCAATGAGCAGTGACACAGCGTGGCAACCATGTACATTGACAAACCAAAGTAAGGATATGCCAAAAACCATGAACAAACAAATTTCACAGTGTGTGTTCACCGTTGAGAATTCTTGACACGAGTCACAAATGAGTAGATGGGGAAACGATGGGTTGGGATCACTAGCTATCAACTTGCAAGTACATAGACCTTCAACAAGTAGTGGCACGGTGCGGCTAGCATGCACAGTGACCAACCAGAGGATGCATACGTCACTGACTATGACCAAACAAGTCCACTCTGTATGGTTAGTATTCACAACTCATAACACGAGTCACAAATGGTCAGAGGGAGAGACAATGGTTTGGGAACCCTGTGGATGGAATAGAAAGGACAAAGAACGTCAATACGTAGTGGCACAGTGTGGCTACTATGCACACCAATCAACCAAACTAGGCATATGTCACTGACCATGACCAAAGCATTTCAGTATGGGTGGACACCGTTCACAACCCATAACACGAGTCACAAATGGTCATAGGGGGAAACAGAGGTATCGGAATCTCCGTTTTCAACTAGCAAGGACAACAACCTTCAACAAGTAGTAACACGGTGTCACTAACATGCACAGTGACCAACCAAAGTAGGCATATGTACTGCCTTTGACCAGCAAAATCCGCTGTGTGTGGTCAACGTTGAAAGTTCACAACACGAGTCACAAATGGTAAGAGGGGTAAA
>SZWC01025901.1:19411-31194 GCA_023375785.1 Penium margaritaceum
GGAAGGGTGTGGCTAGCGTGCACAGTGACCAACCAATAGATGCATGCATCACTGACTATGACCAAAGAAGTCCACTATGTGTCGTCAACATTGACAATTCATAAAACGAGTCACAAATGATCAAAGGGGGAGACAATGGTTTGGGAACCCCATGTATTGACTAGAAAGGATAAATAACTTCAGTGAATAGTGGCACGGTGTGGCTACTATGCACACAGAATAACCAAACTAGGCACATGTCACTGACCATGACCGAAGAATTTCAATATGGGTGGTCAATGTTCACAACACATAACACGAGTGACAAATGGTCAGAGGAGGAAACAATGGTTTCGGAATCTCCGTTTTCAACTAGCAAGGACAAAAACCTTCAATAAGTAGTAGCATGGTGTCGCTACCATACACAATGACCAACCAAAGTAGGCATATGTACTGCCTTTGACCAGAGAAATCCGCTGAGTGTGGTCAACGTTGAACGTTCACAACACGAGTCACAAATGGTCAGAGAGGTAAACAATGCTTTGGGAACACCAGGTGTCAACTAGAAAGCACACGGACCTTCAATGAGTAGTGGCACGGTGTGGCTACCATGTACAATGACCAACCAAAGTAGGCATGTGTCACTGACCATGACCAAAGAATTTCACTATGCGTGGTCAACTTTGACAACTCATAACACGAGTCACAAAACTTCAGAGGGGGAAACAATGGTGTGTGAATACTAGGTATCAACCAGCAAGTACAAAGACCTCCAATATGTAGTGGCACAGTGTGGCTAGCATGAACATGGACCAGCCAACACATGCATGCATCACTGACCATGACCAAATAATTTCACGTCACGTGCTCAACGTTGACAACTCAAAACAGGGGTCACAGATAGTTAAAGGGTGTAACAATGGTTTGGAAACACTAGCTATCAACTGTAAAGCACACAGACCCTCAATACTTAGTAACACAGCGTATCAACCATGTACAGTGACAAACCAAAGTAAGGATATGCCACAAACAATGAACAAAAGAAGTTTACAGTGTGTGTTCAACGTTGAAAACTCATACCACAAGTCACAAATGGGCAGAGGGGGAAACAATGGGTTGGGAACACTAGTTATCAACTTGCAAGTAAAGAGACCTTGAACAAGTAGTGTCACGGTATGGCTAGCATGCACAGTGACCAACCACAGGATGCATACGTCACTGACTATGACCAAATAAGTCCACTACCTATGGTCAGCATTGAAAACTCATAACACGAGTCACAAATGGTCAGAGGGAGAGACAATGGTTTGGGAACCATCTGTATCGGCTAGAAAGGATAAAGAATGTCTATACGCAGTGGCACGGTGTGGCTACTGTGCACATCAAACAACCAAACAAGGCATATGTCACTCACCATGACTAAACAATTTCAATATGGGTGGTGAACGTTCACAGCCCATAACACCAGTCTTAATTAGTCAGAGGGGGAAATAGTGGTTTTGGAATCTCTGTTTTCAACTAGCAAGGACAACAACCATCAATAAGTAGTAGCACGGTGTAGCTACCATGCACAATGACCAACCAAAGTAGGCATACGTACTGCCTTTCACCAGAGAAATCCGCAGTGTGTGGTCAACGTTGAAAGTTCACAACAGGTCACAAATGGTCAGAGGGGTAAAGAATGGTTTGATAACACCAGGTATCAAGTAGAAAGCACATGGACCTTTAATGAGTAGTGGCACGGTTTGGCTACCATGTACAATGATCAACCAAAGTACAGATGTGTCACTGACCATGACCAAAGAATGTCACTATGCGTGGTCAACTTTGACGACTCATAACACAAGTCATAAATGGTCAGAAGGGGAAACAATGGTGTGTGAATACTAGTTATCGACTAGCAAGTACAAAGACCTTCAATATGTAGTGGTACAGTGTGGCTACGATGCACAGTGACCAGCCCAAGCATGCATGTATCTCTGACCATGACCAAATAACTTCATGTCACGTGGTCAACGTTGAAAACTCAAAACGGGAGTCACAGATAGTTAAAGGGGGTAACAATGGGTTGGGAACACTAGCCATTAACTAAACAGCACAAAGACCTTCAATACGTAGTGACACAGCGTGGCAACCATGTGTAGTGACAAACCAAAGTAAGGATGTCCCACAAGCCATGAGCAAAAGAATTTCACAGTGTGTTTTCAACGTTGAAAACTCATAAGACGAGTCACAAATGGACAGAGGGGGAAACGATGGGTTGGGAACACTAGTTATCAACTTACAACTACATAGACCTTCAACAAGTAGTACCATGGTGTGGCTAGCATGCAGAGTGACCAACCAGAGGATGCATAAGTCACTAACTATGACCAAAGAAGTCCACTATGTATGGTCAGCATTGACAACTCATAACACGAGTCACAAATCGTCAGAGGAAGAGACAATTGTTTGGGACACCTATGTGTTGACTAGAAAGGACAAAGAACGTCAATACTTAGTGGCATGGTGTGGCTACTATGCACACCGAACAACAAGACTAGGCATTTGTCACTGAACATGACCAAAGCACTTCAGTATGGGTGGTCAATGTTCACAACCCATAACACAAGTCACAAATGGTCAGAGGGAGAGACAATTGTTTGGGACACCTATGTGTTGACTAGAAAGGACAAAGAACGTCAATACTTAGTGGCATGGTGTGGCTACTATGCACACCGAACAACAAGACTAGGCATTTGTCACTGAACATGACCAAAGCACTTCAGTATGGGTGGTCAATGTTCACAACCCATAACACAAGTCACAAATGGTCAGAGGGGGGAACAAGGGTTCAGAATATTTGTTTTCAAGTAGCAAGTACAATAACATTCAATGATTAGTAGCACGGTGTGGGTACCATGCACAATGACCGACCAAAATATGCATATGTATTTCCTTTGACCAAAGAAATCCGATGTGTGTGGTCAACGTGCATAGTACATCATACAATTCTCAAATGGTCTGAGTGGGAAGCAATGGTTTGGGAAGACCAGGTATCAAGTAGCAAGCACAAGGAACTTCAATAAGTAGTGGTACTGTGTGGCTACCACCAACACTGACCAACCGATATAGGCATATGTCACTGACCATGACCAAAGAATGTCACTATGTGTGGTCAGGTTTGACAACTCATAACACAAGTCAAAACCGGTCAGAGGGGGACACAATGGCTTGTGAATATGAGTTATCATTTAGCAAGTACAAATACCTTTAATCAAGTGGCATGGTGTGGATACCATGTAGACTGACAAACCATAGAGGCATATGCCACTAACCGTGATCAAACGAATTTCACGTGGCAGGGTGTGGTTAGCGTGCACAGTGACCAACCAATAGATGCATGCATCACTGACTATGACCAAAGAAGTCCACTATGTGTCGTCAACATTGAAAATTCATAACACGAATCACAAATGGTCAGAGGGGGTGACAATGGTTTGGGAACCCCATGTATTGACTAGAATGGAAAAATAACTTCAGTAAGTAGTGGCACGGTGTGGCTACTATGCACACAGAACAACCAAACTAGGCACATGTCACTGACCATGACCGAAGAATTTCAATATGGGTGGTCAACATTCACAACCCATAACACGAGTCTTAAATGGTCAGAGGAGGAAACAATGGTTTTGGAATCTCCGTTTCCAACTAGCAAGGACAAAAATCTTTAATAAGTAGTAGCACGATGTCGCTACCATGCACAATGATCAACCAAAGTAGGCATATGTACTGCCTTTGACCAGAGAAATCCGCTGAGTGTCGTCAACGTTGAACGTTCACAACAGGATTCACAAATGGTGAGAGGGGTAAACAATAGTTTGGGAAGACCAGGTGTCAACTAGAAAGCACACGGACCTTCAATGAGTAGTGGCACAGTGTGGCTACCATGTGCAATGACCAACCAAAGTAGGCATGTGTCACTGACCATGACCAGTAAATGTCACTATGCGTGGTCAACTTTGACGACTCATAACACGAGTCATAAGTTTTCACAGGGGGATACAATGGTGTGTGAATACTAGGTATCGACTAGCAAGTACACAGACCTCCAATATGTATTGGCACAGTGTGGCTAGCATGCACAGTGACCAGCCAAAGTATGCATGTATCGCAGACCATGACCAAAGAATTTCACGTCACGTGGTCAACGTGGACAACTCAAAACAGGGGTCACAGATAGTTCAAGGGGGTAACAATGGTTTGGGAATACTAGCTATTAACTAGAAAACACAAAGACCTTCAATACTTAGTAACACAGCGTGGCAACCATGTACAGTGACGAACCAAAGCAAGGATATGCCACAAACCATGAACAACAGAATTTTGCAGTGTGTGTTCAACGTTGACAACTCATACCACGAGTCACAAATGGGCAGAGGGGGAAACGATGGGTTGGGAGCACTAGACATCAACTTGCAAGTACGGAGACCTTCAACAAGTAGTGTCACAGTATGGCTAACTTGCACAGTGACCAACCACACGATGCATACGTCACTGACTATGACCAAATAAGTCCACTACCTATGGTCAGTATTGAGAACTCATAACACGAGTCACAAATGGTCAGAGGGAGAGACAATGGTTTAAGAACCATCTGTATTGGCTAGAAAGGATAAAGAATTTCTATACGCAGTGGCACGGTGTGGCTACTGTGCACATCGAACAACCAAACTAGGCATGTGTCACTCACCATGACCAAATAGTTTCAATATGGGTGGTGAACGTTCACAACCCATAACAGGAGTCACAAATGGTCAGAGGGGGAAACAGTGGTTTTGGAATCTCAATTTTCAACAAGCAAGGACAAAAACCTTCAATAAGTAGCAGCACGATGTAGCTACCATGCACAATGACCAACCAAAGTAGGCATAATTACTTCCTTTCACCAGAGAAATCCGCGGTGTGTGGTCAACGTTGAAAGTTCACAACAGGTCACCAATGGTCAGAGTGGTAAACAATGGTTTGATAACACCAGGTATCAACTAGAAAGCACACGGACCTTGAATGAGTAGTGACACGGTGTGGCTACCATGTACAATGACCAACCAAAGTAGGGATGTGTCACTGACCAGGACCAAAGAATGTCACTATGCGTGGTCAACTTTGACGACTCATAACACAAGTCACTAATGGTCAGAGGGGGAAACAATGGTGTATGAATACTAGTTATCGACTAGCAAGTACAAAGACCTTCAATATGTAGTGGCACTGTGTGGTTACCATGCACAGTGACCAGCCAAAGTATGCATATGTTACTGACCATGACCAAAGAATTTCATGTCATGTGGTCAACGTTGACAACTCAAAACGGGAGTCATAGGTAGTTAAAGGGGGTAAAGGTGGGTTGGAAACACTAGCCATTAACAAAACAGCACAAAGACATTCAATACGCAATGACACAGCGTGGCAACCATGTGCAGTGACAAACCAAAGTAGCAATATCCGACAAACCATGAGAAAAAGAATTTCAGAGTTTGTGTTCAACGTTGAAAACTCATATGACGAGTCACAAATGGAAAGAGGGGGAAACGATGGGTTGGGAACACTAGTTATCAACTTGCAACTACGGAGACCTTCAACAAGTAGTGGCACGGTGTTGCTAGCATGCACAGTAACCAACCAGAGGATGCATGCGTCACTGACTATGACCAAAGAAGTCCACTATGTGTAGTCAACATTGACAGTTCATAACACGAGTCACAAATGGTCAGAGGGAGAGACAATTGTTTGGGAACCCAATGTATCTACTAGAGAGGACAAGGAGCTCCAATGAGTAGTGGCACGGTGTGGCTACTATGCACACCAAACAACCAAACTAGGCACATGTCACTGACCATGACCAAATAATGTCAGTATAACTGGTCAACGTTCACAACCCATAACCCAAGTCATAAATGGTCAGAGGGGGAAACAATGGTCTCAGACCATTGTAAGCATTAGCAGGGTGTGGCTACCATGCACAATGACCGGCCAAAGTACGCATACGCACTGCCTTTGACCAAATAAATTCACTGTGTGTGGTCAACGTTGACAACTCATAATACGGTTCACAAATGGTTAGAGGGGGAAACAATTGTTTGCCAACACCAGGTATGAACTGGCAAGCACAAGGACCTTCAATAAGTAGTGGCACAATGTAGTTTCCATGTACAATGACTAACCAAGGTAGGCATATGTCACTGAGCATGACTAAAGAATGTCACTATGTGTGGTCAAGTTTGACAGCTCATACCACGAGTCACAAATGGTCAGAGGGGGAAACGGTGGACTGTGAACGCTAGTTATCGACTAGCAAGTACAGGGACCTTCAATATGTAGGGGCACACTGTGGCTACCATGCACGGTGACCAAAAAAAGTATGCATATGTCACGGACAATGACCACAGAATTTCACTTCACGTGGTCAACATTGACAAGTCACAACAAGCCTCACAGATAGCCAGAGGAGGTAACAATGGCTTAAGAACAATAGCTTTTAAGTAGAAATCACAAAGAGCTTCAAACGTAGTGACATGGTGCGGCAACCATGTACAGTGACAAAACAGAGTAAGCATATGCCACTCACCATGACCAAAAGAATTTCACTGTATGTGGTCAACGTTGAAAACTCATAACACGAGTCACGAATGGTCCAATGGGTTGGGAACACGGGTTATCAACTAGCAAGTACGAAGACCTTAAACAANGGTCAACTTTGACGACTCATAACACAAGTCACTAATGGTCAGAGGGGGAAACAATGGTGTATGAATACTAGTTATCGACTAGCAAGTACAAAGACCTTCAATATGTAGTGGCACTGTGTGGTTACCATGCACAGTGACCAGCCAAAGTATGCATATGTTACTGACCATGACCAAATAATTTCATGTCATGTGGTCAACGTTGACAACTCAAAACGGGAGTCACAGGTAGTTAAAGGGGGTAAAAGTGGGTTGGAAACACTAGCCATTAACAAAACAGCACAAAGACATTCAATACGCAATGACACAGCGTGGCAACCATGTGCAGTGACAAACCAAAGTAGCGATATCCGACAAACCATGAGCAAAAGAATTTCAGAGTGTGTGTTCAACGTTGAAAACTCATATGACGAGTCACAAATGGAAAGAGGGGGAAACGATGGGTTGGGAACACTAGTTATCAACTTGCAACTACGGAGACCTTCAACAAGTAGTGGCACGGTGTGGCTAGCATGCACAGTAACCAACCAGAGGATGCATACGTCACTGACTATGACCAAAGAAGTGCACTATGTATGGTCAGCATTGACAACTCATAACACGAGTCACAAATGGTTAGAGGGAGAGACAATGGTTTGGGAAACCTATGTGTCAACTAGAAAGGACAAAGAACATCAATACATAGTGCCATGGTGTGGCTACTATGCACACTGAACAACAAGACTAGGCATATGTCACTGAACATGACCAAAGCTGTTCAGTATGGGTTGTCATTGTTCACAACCCATAACACAAGTCACAAATGGTCAGAGAGGGGAAGAATGGTTTCAGAATATTTGCTTTCAAGTAGCAAGTACAATGACATTCAATGAGTAGTAGCACGGTGTGGCTACCATGCACAATGACCATTCACAATATGCATATGTATTGCCTTTGACCAATGAAATCCGCTGTGTGTGGTCAACGTTAACAGCTCATAATTCAAGTCACAAATGGTCAGAGTGGGGAACAATGGTTCGAGAACACAAGGTATCAACTAGCAAGCACAAGGACTTTTAATAAGTAGTGGCACGGCGTGGCTACCATGTACAATGCCCAACCAAAGTATGCATAGGTCACTAACCATGACCAAAGAATGTCACTATGTGTGGTCAGCTTTGACAACTCATAACATGAGTCGCAAACGGTCAGAGGGGGAAACAATGGCTTGTGAATACAAGTTATCCAGTAGCAAGTACAAAGACCTTCAATAGAGTCGCATGGTGTGGCTGCCATGCACAGTGACCAACCAAAGAATGCACATGTCACTGGCCATGACCAGAGAGTTTCACCTCATGTGGTCAACGCTGACAACTCACAACAAGAGTCGCAGATAGCCAGATGGGGTAACAATGGTTTGGGAACACTAGCTATCAACTAGAAATCACAAAGACCTTAAATAGACTGTGACACGGCGTGGCAACCATGTAAAGTGACAAACCATACTGGCATCTACCACTAACCTTGACGAAACGAATTTCACAGTGTGTTGTCTACGTTTAAAACTCATAACACGAGTCACAAATGGTCAGAGGCGGAAACAGTGGGTCAGGAACACTAGTTATCAAGTAGCAAGTACAAATACCTTCAACAAGTAGTGGCACGGTGTAGCTAGCGTGCACAGTGACCAACCAATAGATGCATGCGTCACTGACTATGACCAAAGATGTCCACTATGTGTAGTCAACATTGACAGTTCATAACACGAGTCACAAATGGTCAGAGGGAGAGACAATTGTTTGGGAACCCAATGTATCTACTAGAGAGGACAAGGAGCTCCAATGAGTAGTGGCACGGTGTGGCTACTATGCACACCAAACAACCAAACTAGGCACATTTCACTGACCATGACAAAATAATGTCAGTATAACTGGTCAACGTTCACAACCCATAACCGAAGTCATAAATGGTCAGAGGGGGAAACAATGGTCTCAGACCATTGTAAGCATTAGCAGGGTGTGGCTACCATGCACAATGACCGGCCAAAGTAGGCATACGCACTGCCTTTGACCAAAGAAATTCACTGTGTGTGGTCAACGTTGACAACTCATAATACGGTTCACAAATGGTTAGAGGGGGAAACAATGGTTTGCCAACACCAGGTATGAACTGGCAAGCACAAGGACCTTCAATAAGTAGTGGCACAATGTAGTTACCATGTACAATGACCAACCAAGGTAGGCATATGTCACTGATCATGACTAAAGAATGTCACTATGTGTGGTCAAGTTTGACAGCTCATACCACGAGTCACAAATGGTCAGAGGGGGAAACGGTGGACTGTGAACGCTAGTTATCGACTAGCAAGTACAGGGACCTTCAATATGTAGGGGCACACTGTGGCTACCATGCACGGTGACCAACAAAAGTATGCATATGTCACGGACAATGACCACAGAATTTCACTTCACGTGGTCAACATTGACAAGTCACAACAAGCCTCACAGATAGCCAGAGGAGGTAACAATGGCTTAAGAACAATAGCTTTTAAGTATAAATCACAAAGAGCTTCAAACGTAGTGACATGGTGCGGCAACCATGTACAGTGACAAAACAGAGTAAGCATATGCCACTCACCATGACCAAAAGAATTTCACTGTATGTGGTCAACGTTGAAAACTCATAACACGAGTCACGAATGGTCCAATGGGTTGGGAACACGGGTTATCAACTAGCAAGTACGAAGACCTTAAACAAGTAGTGGCACCGTGTGGCTAGCGTGCACAGTGACCAACCAAAGGATGCATACGTCACTGACTATGACCAAAGAAGTCCACTATGTGTGGTCAACGTTGACAACTCATAACACGAGTCACAGATGGTCACAGGGAAAGACACTTGCTTGAGAACCCTATGTATCAGCTAGAAATGACAAAGAACTCCTATACGTAGTGGCACAGTGTGGTTGCTATGCACACCAAACAACCAAACTAGGCATATGTCACTGACCATGACCAAAGAGTTTAAACATGGGTGGTCAACGTTCACAACCCATAACACGAGTCACAAATGGTCAGAGGAGGAAACAATGGTTTTGGAATCTCCGTTTTCAACTAGCACGGCCAACAACCTTCAATAAATAGTAGCACAGTGTGGCTACCATGCACAGTGACCAATCAAAGTAGGCATATGTAATGCCTTTCACCAGAGAAATCCGCTGTGTGTGGTCAATGTTGAAAGTTCACAACACGAGTCACAAATGGTTAGATGGGTAAACAATGGTTTGGGAACACCAGGTATCAACTAGAAAGCACACAGACCTTCAATGAGTAGTGGCACGGTGTGGCTACCATGTACAATGACCAACTCAAGTAGGCATGTGTCACTGACCATGACCAAAGAATGTCACTATGCGTTGTCAACTTTGACGACTCATAACACGAGTCACGAATGGTCAGAAGGGGAAACAATGGTGTGTGAATACTAGTTATGGACTAGCAAGTACAAAGACCTTCAATGTGTAGTGGCACAGTGTGGCTACCATGCACACTGACCAGCCAAAGTATGCACATGTCACTGACCATGACCAAAGAATTTCACGTCACGTGGTCATCGTTGACAACTTAAAACGGGAGTTACATGTAGTTAAAAGGGGTAACAATGGCTAAGGAACACTAGCCATTAACTAGAAAGCACAAAGACCTTCAATACGTAGTGACACAGTGTGGCAACCATGGACATTGACAAGCCAAACTAAGGATATGCCACAAACCATGACTAAAAGAATTTCACAGTGTGTGTGTTGGACGTTGAAAACTCAAAACACGAGTCACAAATGGGCAGAGGGGGAAACGATGGGTTGGGAACACTAGTTATCAATTTGCAAGTACAGAGACCTTCAACAATTAGTGGCACGGTGTAGCTAGCATGCAGAGTGACCAACCAGAGGATGCATACGTCACTGAGTATGACCAAAGAAGTCCACTATGTATGGTCAGCATTGACAACTAATAACACGAGGCCCAAATGGTCAAATGGAGGGAAAATTGTTTGGGTACCCTTTGTAACGACTAGAAAGGACAAAGAACGTTAATACGTAGTGGCACGGTGTGGCTACTATTCACACCGAACAACGAAAGTATGCATATGTCACTGGCCATGACCAAAGCATTTCAGTATGGTTGGTCAGCGCTCACAACCCATAATACGAGTCACAAATGGTCAGAGGGGGAAACAATGGTTTCAGAATATTCGTTTTCAAGTAGCAAGTACAACGACCTTCGATAAGTAGTAGCACAGTGTGGGTACCATGCACAATGACCAACCAAAGTATGCATATGTCACTGACCATGACCAAAGAATTTCAGTATGGGTGGTCAACGTTCACAACCCATAACACGAGTCACAAATGGTCAGAGGGGGAGACAATGGGTTGGGAACACTCGTTATTGACTAGCAAGTACGAAGACCTTTAACAAGTAGTGGCATTGTGTGGCTAGCGTGCACAATGACCAACCAAAGGATGCATACGTAACTGACAATGACCGAATATGTCCACGATGTGTGGTCAACGTTGACAACTCATGAAGAGAGTCACAGGTGGTCAGATGGAGAGACACTTGTTTGAGAACCCCATGTATCAGCTATAAATGACACAAAACTCCTATACGTAGTGGTATAGTGTGGCTGTTATGCACACCGAACAACCAAACTAGGCATATGTCACTGACCATGACCAAAGAATTTCAGTATGGGTGGTCAACGTTCACAACCCATAACACGAGTCACAAATGGTCAGAGGGGGAAAGAGTGGTTTCGGAATCTCCGTTTTCAACTAGCAAGGACAACAACCTTCAATACGTAGTAGCACGGTGTCGCTACCATGCACAATGACCAACCAAAGTAGGCATATGTACTGCCTTTCACCAGAGAAATCCGTTGTCCGTGGTCAATGTTGAAAGTTCAGAAAACGAGTCACAAATGGTCAGAGGGGAAAACAATGGTTTGGGAACACCACGTATCAACTAGAAAGAACACGGACCTTCAATGAGTAGTGGCACGGTTTGGCTACCATGCACAATGACCAACCAAAGTAGGCAT
>SZWC01025907.1:23316-33729 GCA_023375785.1 Penium margaritaceum
TCTATATCTATATCTATATCTATATCTATATCTATATCTACATCTATATCTATACCTATATCTGTATCGATATATATTTATATCTATATATATATATCTATATCTATGTTTATATTTGTATCTATATATCTATATCTATATCTATATATATCTACATATATATCTATATCTATATATATATATCTCTATCTATATCTATATCTATATCTATATATATATCTGTCGATATCGATATCTATATCTATATTGATATCCATATCAATATCTTTATTTTTATCTTTATCTATATTTATTTTTATATCTATATCTATATCTATATCTATATCTTTGTCTATATCTATATCTATATGCATATCTATATCTATGTGTATATACACTTGTGTTTAGTCACATATAAATCAATTCACGTTTGTTTCGAAATTTTCACTTATCCACATAGGAATATTTTTATATTGATGTTTTTATTAATATTTTTTGTCTTTGCATAAGTTTATGAACGCAAAATTGATGTTCATGGCTTCTTCATATTTTAACCACAGTTTGAATGAGTTTTGAAAAACAACCCTCATTTAAGAATTAGTTAAAAAGCGATTCTTGTCCATTGAATATAAATGTAAAGTTTGTGAAATTATGCAATCATATCATGGCTTCAAATTGCAGCTTACTGATCTTTGTAGATAATTGTGAAATATTTCATGCTTAATGAGGGTTTTGCGTTTCCCGTTGGTCGTTTTTCTCTTTTTCTGTATCCAAGTTTGTCGTTGGGGTTGTAGGTGGTATTTGCGGAGCATTTTCCGTTCTTCCTGTTAAGGCGCATGTAATGTATGCTCGTTGAGGTCGAATCTTGACTCGTCCTTCCTTACGATTGCGGCACATGATGCACAATGAGTCTTACAGGTTTTCGATGTCGTTTTGTGCAAACTTTCCTCCCTTTGAGTCCGATCAATAGTTTCCCTCTGAAAGTATGTAATGGTGCGTTGTTAGGAGCCTCGACGCGGCGAAGGATAACATCGCATCATCTACGTTGTCAAAGCTTAGCTTGCATCTTTGTCGTTATTTTCCTTTAAGCTCGCACCATCTATGTCTTCGCTGAAACTATTACCATAGATAGACCATGTGCACATCAGCTAATTTTAAGTATTGCTTTTTAACGTTTAACCTTTGGGTATCAATAAACCAAATGTCCTCAGACAAGAATCAGATTAGCACGTAAAATAACAGAAGAAATATGGAACTTTCATTCTTCTTCATTTGAATTCCAGGCAAAACGTATGGATTTCCAATTTAACATCTCTATGAAGACGTACTGCTAAGAAAAAGTGACATGTGGCATAAATTTCAATTTGATTTGAATAACATGAGGGGTACATTAAATTATAGAATGCCTTTGGAATTATAATTGGTAGAGTAAGGGATTCTATATTAAATCCTATCAATGAAGAACACTGAAGACATGTATACATTCTTACAACGGGGTTTGAATGAAAGAGGGAGAAAAAAAGGCAAATCCTAGCTCTTTCGTATTGACAATTATTTCCACCACCAAAAGCAAATGCTTACACTAACAACCATCAACGAGCACCGGCATGTGAGTGAACTCAAGGGCAAAGGCAACTTGCATACCCACTCAACAATTCCCAACGAGGGCTATATTGTTACAATGGCCATGGAAACGTATATTGACGCCAAAAACAACACAACACACATAACAAATCAGACCTGGTCGTGAAGCTCTTACAGAGGCTCAGGATAAAAAACAATATTTTCCTTCGTCTTATTCCATCGCAACGCATCATTTCAATCAATCCATCTCTAATTTCACACCAAAATCAATGTAAGTAAATCAAGGGTAAAGCATTAGACACGAGTTTCAAGCAAGGTCACAAAAATGTCCAAGGTGCAATCAAGGCTGCGTATAAACCATCCTAGTATTGCAACCAAATAGGAAAAACAAAGTAAATTCTGAAAGCATGTTTTTTAGATCGATCAAGTCATCATACATGCATCTAAAACATGAGAAAAATCCACAGCCAAAACGGCTCAAAGCATAACAAGGCAAAAACATATCTTCTATGTATTTCTAAGCCCATGCAATAGATCGAATCAGACTATATCCACATTTGATGCATTGTTATAAAAACAAAATGCAATTGTAAAATCATGGATCCCTTTCATTGCCTTTCTCATTCATTGGATGAGAAAAAAATTCTTGGCCACAACATTCATGTAATCCAATTGTAAAAACAACATGTCATATCCGCACAACGTTGAGAATAAATTAATCAAACCCCCCATTTGACCAGGCAAAAACTAGACGAAGGTGCAAGAAACAAGGAAAAAAGTTAATTTGAGGCACCATGTCATGCCTCATTGTCAAGTGAAATGAACCCCATCCAAAAGAACAAAAAATTCCCAAATTCTTTGGAAAAGTGATGCTTTCACATCGGTTTATATAAGGTTTTTAAGGAGTTTGAAACACGCTAAGGGTTGAGAGGGAATGTGACAAGCCCCACAAATGTGGAGCTCCGCATGTGCCTACACAAATACCCTCTTCATTTATTGATGTTTTTTAGGGTTTAATGCTAAACATTCATGATTTAATATCCACATTGATTGGTTTTCATTTTTTCCTTCAGCTTGCAGCTACATTTCTGAACTTTCTCAAGTGATGGAGGGACTCGGACAGATCGACAATCAATGCTAAAAGTCAGTGGTCTCAAACCTTGTCAATCATCTATTTCCAAAAATAAACTAATAATAAGGTCAATAATCCTCGTATTATTTAAAAAATTATCGATAATCAAAATGATCATGCTAATTCTTATGGCACAGTCGACCACATGGGTTACCATTGATCATGGAAATGGAGAGGCCCTGTAGGTTATTTGTTTTCCAATGTAGGGATAATTTTAGATGCACGTACAATGATATAAGTTTCCGACCTATTTCTATCAAAATCCTCTTGTTCCTTTGTTTTCCCAAGGATTTGTGATGGTTGATTTTTGTGCATATACTACATATACGACCATAATTCTCAAAAGAGTATTCATGTATAAATTGTGATATTTGGGCATACATTCCCTTGTAAAACAGAAATTCCAAATTTTCATTCTCTCAAGATATTTAGATTTTACTTATTTTCGTGCATTATTTGGATGATTTCATATGTCTTAAGTTCATTATCTTATGTAAGGCTGATTAAGAATATTCATTCCTCTTCTAAGTTCAAGCTTACAAGCCATGAGTAGATTGTGGGTGTGATCTAAATCAAACTTTTGTTCATGGAATATTCGTAGAAACTAGCATTGGTTCCTTCCATTTTGATGTATTTATAATCCCTTCGACGAAATTCTTGAATTTCATGATTGTGACATGGTTGATGGTTTTGCAATTTTAATAGTTTTAGCAATGGCATGCCACTATCCACATCAAGGCCCTTAAAACCTTTTGATTTTAAGTATGGACGACAAAACGACACTACAACTATTGAATTAGCTCCACAATTTGCAATGGACCTAACACGAGTAGCTTTTATAAGATGGATGGGGATCTTGTTAAACCTCATTGTGGATCAACTTGCCACGGTACTCAGTACTTTCTCATCTCAACAGTAACACCCACCAACCTCACATCCACTCCTTGCTTCAATCTAATATCAATACATGGCGGGCTCTACTATACAAACCATGGCCGGTCGGTTTGCCTCATAGGCATGCGTTGATGTAGGAGTGAGCTCCACATTAGGGCCAGGTTTGAGACATTGTCCAATACCACTCTCAATGGCTACGTGATCAAGTAGAGAAAATGCATTTTTTATTGTGGAGCTCGACCTTGAATGCTACACGATTGAATTAATGTGAAACAAATTGACAGGTAATGTGTGGAACAGAAACCATGTTATCAAAGGGAGAAAAAAGCTAAGCTCAACCTTGTTATCCTATAAGGTGTTTCAGCACACCAAATGTAAAAATGTGTTAATCTAACACATGTGCAAGGTGCATCCATAGAAGCACCTAATCAAATCTTGCGCTGTAAAGAGTTTTGGCAAAGCTTTTTGAAGTGAAAAGAAGTAGGGGTTCATGAAAGAGTGATCCGATTAAATGTTATTTACATAGCACACTTCATTGTAAGCATGAATTCTTTCACCTTGAGTGTCAAAGATTGATGTGAAAACAAATAACAATGTGGTGAAATACCTTGAGATAAGGTCCTCATGGCTTATCTTTGAAGGAATGGTTAAGAGGGGCCAATTTCTCAAAACTATTTGAAGGAGTTTGAGAAGGTGATTCAAAGTTGGAAAATGATATTCACACAAGCATCATTGCAGTGGTTAGAACCCTTTTTTGACAAGTGACCATGTGAGTTTCCTTAGTCCAGACTATAAAAATTATGATTCAAGTGTCAAGTGGTAGTAGACATTGGCAGCTTGCACCACTTTTCTATGTATAACCTTAACATCACATGGCATGGGTGGAGCATGAGGTATATGAAAGGCATCTTAGTATTTTGTAAGGTGGTGAAAGACACCAAACCTACCTCACTGGAGAAGGGCGTTTTGTTGACGATGATGGGGAAGAGTGATGGGAAGAGAGTTTTATGGTAATTGAAGCTCATGCGATGTTATACTTACTACTTTTATGACGTGCAGATGCACCATTGATGTTACGTGACACAAAAAAAATGCATGAAGAATCCTTCACATAGGTAATTGCTTTGCTCGTGGATTATGGGAGAGGTGGTGCTACTTATGATATAAGAGGTGGGCTTGATGATGCTGGTGGAATCACAATTATGATATTATTTTATTTTTAGTGGTGAATTAGTGTAAAACTCAAATGGGACTGATGTTGCTTCTAATAGTGTTTGATTAGCTCTAGATCATGCAATTTTAGTAGCATTTTTTTGTAACACTTTTTTTGGAGTAGATGCTCTCATAAGAGTAGTTGTTGGTGTAAAGGCAAGAGATAATGCTTGAGCTATAGCCATTGCTTGAGTAATACGTTATTCAAGAGCTACAAATAATGCTACCAAAGCATGTGAAGGCGAGGTTTTTGACGTTTGTTTAAATCGAAGGTTCAAACATGCATTTGCCAAGGGGATAGGCATTACACATGGACTTAAAAAATGGGGCCTACCTGTGAATGAGCAAGGAACACATTAAAAAAATTATGTGGAGAACATTCATGGCCCTACCTGTGAATTTTGCGTTGAAAATGTTTGCAACATCATCAACTTTGTCCTAAAGATTGATGATTCCATGAAGGCTGGTATTATGCAACTTATCTCTATACTTCCTTGAAAGTTAAAATGTTTCTATCATAATAATTGAAAGAGAAAGGGTTTAAATAATGTGAGTATTCACATTATGCATGACTGATTGCATAAAAATTTAAATCATTTTGCACATTTCCAACAATTTTCAAAAAGGTTTTTTTGTTCATTTATGTTTCCTTGTGTGATGACTGGATGCTCATTCATATGACAAATTCCATGCCCTATCATATTAGTTTGGTTTTTTATTTTTCTTCTTCTATGCATGAGAACATTCATGAGTACTTGCCTTATTGAACATGTAGCTCAATGAAGTGTTAAAGACATCATGCATACGATGGAGGAGACATTTTAGGATTTATTTTAGTTGATCAAAAGTGTGTTGCATAAAGATGAATCTTTTTTTGCATTTTCCACATACTTATTTGAAGATTGAATACTCTTGAGATAAGGTATAGAGCCTGGATTTACTACCATGAAATGTTTTTCCAAAAATGCATAAAAAGCGATAAAGTACAAGATGAGGAACGTACATGATTGTACCATATTTTAATGATCATTCTCAAATGTATTATCATACCAGCCTGATTTATAAAAATATCTCAAAGTTGTCCTTCATAAAGGGCATCATGAATGATGTGTCATTATTTGAAACCTCCCGACTTAATGCCACATGTAAGGTAGCGAATCTTCTACATTCAGCCCAGAGGATGTATGAAATTTCAAATCATTTGAATTTTTTTTTAGATATGTTATGTGGGACAAGATATCTGATGACCATGTTGCATTGTGCCACCAACTAGTACCCTTGACATAACTACAAGAAACCAAAATGTTCACTTACGTTGATCAATGACATGCTCCATAATCATCCAAAACCTTCCAAAACGTGTTTCAAACGCTATCATAAGTATTCAATAGTATTTAATGTCACCCTATGTTCCATATATGTAAAGTTCACGCACATTCCATCATAAGTTTTTATTGTTAAAAAATCATTCAACATTGTGTATCATGAAAAACTCAATTATGACCAAGGTACCAAACCCTTTGTTCCTAACATCTAAATTCACTTCAATAAATAAAGGTATGAGTTGGCACTTCCTTCACACCTCACATGAACTCAATTGAATGTCTCTTCATATCTTACAATAGTAATGTTATGTATCTTGTATACTCATCAGCTCTACAGTCGCCCTTCCAAATGTGCATCCAACCAAGCCATGATGTGTGTTCCACGCATTTGGAAAAAGCAGTTTCAAAGCCATGACATGAACCTTTGTAATATTTTAAGAATTCAACGTGCATTTGTGATTTCAAGTTGTGTGATGATTTTAAGGCTTGCTAAGAAAGAAACACTTATGGCTTGAACAAAGTTTCAGCCAATGACCTCCTTAGATTATTCAATGTTCTTCATAAATCATGGTTGTCCTTTCCCATCAACCATTTGGGCGACCATCTGAATTCTAGCTGCATGGCACGTGAGTAAATGAACCATGTTATAGAAGGTAAATTAGGTCAGATAACCTCCAAACTTCCATGCCAAGGACCTCGTATGCTCTCATGATATTGGAACTAAAGCTCTTTCACTCATACCATAACTTTTCTCCCAGCAAAGCTATTGGAACATCTCTTCTTGAAACTGAATGGCTGCAATACTTCATCAAATCATAGCAAATGAAATGACGATCACATAGAATTGTTTCCTACTAACTAGTGACCAATGGCTAAGGTATACTTCACTTTAATTCATTTATTTTGGGAGAGGCAGAATTCCTTTATAACCTTAATGGAAACCGTTCTCAAAGTTTGAATCTACAAACCTTTATGGGTTTGATAAATACACGAGACTACTATGGCCTTTCTTGAGGATAAATTTTAGTTGGACATCCATTTGCCTTGTCTATATTCTCGCTAGTTTGAGATCAAAACAAGGCAAAACTGCATTTTTTAATCCATCCTTGCATTTAAATGTATTTATCTTGAAATATGTTTTAATGAATATCTGAAAATCTATCTAAAATCTTAGTCATAGCATTAAAAAATGAGTTGAATGGTGCCATCTCGTCTTTTCTGCCACCTTTTCCGTCAATAAACGTTTCAAAAACATTACCTATTTATGAGTGTCAATTATCTCAGTTTTTCACGGATTAAAACAATCCAAATATATGTGTTCAGATTTATTGGCTCTCCTCAAGGGGAAGCCATATATATTTGAAATTCGAAATTCAAGAAAAAGATTTTAAAACTGAAAAAATAATAATTTTCCAATAACATGTAAAAAAATTTTAAAAAATCACGAAGCTTTGGTTATGATCCTTAAGATTCAGTTTAATTGATTGCCCAAAAAACTGATGTCTTCATACCTCTTACAATTTTATCGTTCCTTGGTCACGCAAGAGTGTTACAAAATTTAGCCCAAGCAATTCAGAATCACTTTCATTATGGGTTTAACCTCACATTGAAATCAAAGACATGATTAAATTTGTCTCTTGAATTTTGTCATATCGAAACCTATCAATTGATCATGCATAAAGAAGCAATTTCATAATCATTTGTAAGTTCGGAGACAATATACTATCATTTTTAAAAGTTACCTTACCTTATGAGTATTTTTTTAACTCTTTATTCAATTTCAGTCTGATGCACAACACACCTTTGCCTTATATTTTCTATCATGATGACTGTCCTAAAATATAATTCTAGAAAGTGCTCAATTTGTTCACCGGATTAAGCTTGCGATCCTACGTTTTTATCCATACTTAATCTACTATGGCCTCATGATTACCCAAACGTTTTTTATCATCCATATCTAAAATCAAGATTGAATAAGTTGCAATAATTACCACATGTTTATATTTCAATGTCATTTGCTTGTTTTGTTTCAACTTTTGTTGAAGTTTCCACTAATTTTTGTCACATATTTTACAATGAAAGGCAGTCAATTGTTGTTTCTTCAATACGATGAAATACATTGAGGAGTTTTAGGAGATTTACTGAATTTCCTTTTTTCATGATTACCAAAAAAATCCACATGTAACACTTCTCATTGTAGAGGCAATTCCATGAATATGGAATAGTAAAAAATTCCATTTTAAGACATGGAAGACATCATTAGCGTGGCATGTTAGGTACGGCTACCATCCTCACCTGCTCAAGGTTGTATCTTATGTTCAACAACTGAAACATTTCCTTAGTCTAGGCATGATGGATATAATAACCATAGAAGGTTTGCATCCAGAATTTCACATGCAATGGCAAGGTTGTTTGTATTATTTTATTTATGTATAAAATTCAATTTATCAAAAAATAACCTCATGTGCCAGTTTTTGGACCGCTCAGCCCACTTGCATGTGGCCAAGTGAACCAACCAAAGTAATGGCAGTAGAAAGGGCCAAAATCTTCCACGTCTATCAAAAATTCATCATTCTACGACACCTCAATGTTTCTCCCATAAATACCTTTATAGAGTGGGTCAGTTGATTTTGCACTTTGACCTAAAAAGTGTTACAGTTCTCATATGTTGATCAAGTTAGAAAGTTTACTATTTAAGTTTAACTAGTAGGAAACTTCACTTCTTGAATGTCTGTCCAACTAAAAGACATGGGAAAACTTTTAGGACAAGGTTGGATGTACGTTCTCATGATGTGCCTACATATAGCAAGGAATAGAATGTGACAATGGTAATGGACATACTTTTGTTTTCACACCATTATTGGTAAATCAATGGTATCTCGAAAACATTCATGTTTTGCATGTATTGTTCTTGATATGATTGCATTGACAAATATGCCATTACTTTGTGCATCCAAAATATTTCTTCTCTCAAGATGTAAGGTGCATTCTTTACCCTAAAAAAGGAACCACTAAAGGTGAGGTGAATACATCTGCTTTCTTTTTAAACTTATGCATCCCATAAGTATAAAGAATTTCAAGAGAGAAAAGAAGAATGAAATTAAATGTTATATTTAATATTTTCCTCAGAATAATCTTCCTTTCTGTCTGGTATTACTTAGGAGATGTGATTCTTTGATGAAAACTAGATCAAAAGCCAATTAACAAGGGGATAAAAGCAAGATAAGGAGTTTGAACAAATAATCAAGAGGGAACATTTTCTATGTTTGAATGTGGATCACGATATACAAATATGAAAAAAATATAGTGGAAATCACGAGCTTCTTGATGAGTAACATTAGTTCACATATGATTTTAAAGCAACAAGCATACAAATGTATATAATTCACATTCACCAAGTAGATTGATAAAATGAAATTTCTAGGAGTAACCAGACCTTTTTAAATAAGAGTGGATAAACATACATTAATAAATTATGTATAATTTTACATATATATGAAAATACCTTAAGATGCTATTCAAATTAATACAATAAGCACAAGACTCATTTTCCATCTTTTTTGATCATGTCCTTAACCAATCTTGCAACCAATAATTCCTACCAATGCAATGTGGAGCATACATAACTCAAGGAGTGGAAATATAATATTTTTAAAAACATAATATGTGAAATTTGTCATACATATGCCTCCATATGAAAATGTAGGCAACGGTATACTTACAAAAGAAATATGGCCTAAAAAAACGGTCTACATATGTTCAAAATCTCAACCAGGAGAACCCATAACCATCTAATAGTTTTCAATGAATTCCCTATAAAAAAGAGAACCATGGTATCAAAACTGAGAACTTAAATTGCATAAAACTCTAGATTTCTTCCACGAACACAATAACAAAGTTGAAATACGTTATAAAATATTTGTTTTTTAACTCAGCAAAACATTCATGCCAGTAAATGAGGTACATTTTGAAAGATGAGTATGTTACAAAGAGAAAAATTGTCTCCACCATTAGTAAAGTCAACACAATCAGTTGCTCGAATGAAGTAACTTCCCAAAGTTTTATTCTTAGTACGAGAATATGATATAGGCAACTCAATCCAATAGGAACCCATAATTATTTAAGATTATAACTAACCTCTGTATTATGAATTAAGTTACCCGCAATGAAACAAATTATCTACAATAATAAATATGCATATACATATACATATTCATATACATATACATATACATATACATATACATATACATATACATATACATATACATATACATATACATATAC
>SZWC01025909.1:10474-20974 GCA_023375785.1 Penium margaritaceum
GTGTTTGTAAGTGTGTGTAAGTGAGTGTAAGTGCGTGTAAGTATGTGTAAGATTGTATAAGTGTGTGTAAGTTCGTGTAAGTGCAATTAACTGCGTGTAAGTGCATGTAAGTGCGTGTAAGTGCGTGTAAGTGCGTGTAAGTGTGTGTAAGTGCGAGTAAGTGTGTGCAAGTACGTATAAGTGCGTGTAAGTGCGTGTAAGCATATATAAGTGCCTATAAGTGGGTGTAAGTACGTATAAGTGTGTGTAAGTGCATGTAAGTACGTGTAAGTGCGTGTAAGTACGTGTGAGTACGTGTGACTATGTGTAAGTGTGTGTAAGTGCGTGTAAGTGCGTGTAAGTGCATGTAAGTGCGTGTAAGTATGTGTAAGTATGTGTAAGTGCGTGTAATTACATGTAAGTGTTTGTAAGTACGTGTAGGTACGTGTAAGTGCGTGTAAGTGCCTGTAAGTTTGTGTAAGTGCGTATCAGTGTGTGTAAGTGTAATTAACTTTGTGTAAGTACGTGTAAGTGCGTGTAAGTGCGTACAAGTATGTGTAACTGCGTGTAAATGTGTGCAAGTGCGTGTAAGTGCGTGTAAGTACGTGTAAGTAAGTGTAAGTGTATGTAAGTGCGTGTAAGTACGTGTAAGTGCGTGTAAGTGGGTGTGAGTACACTTAAGTGCGTGTAAGTACCTATAAGTACGAATAAGTACTTGTAAATGCGTGTAAGTATGTGTGAGTGCAAGTAAATGCGTGTAAGTGCGTGTAAGTGCGTGTAAGCATGTGTAAGTGCGTATAACTGCGTGTTAGTGCGTGTAAGTGTGTGTAAGTGCGTGTAAGTACCTATAAGTACGAATAAGTACTTGTAAATGCGTGTAAGTATGTGTGAGTGCAAGTAAATGCGTGTAAGTGCGTGTAAGTGCGTGTAAGCATGTGTAAGTGCGTATAACTGCGTGTTAGTGCGTGTAAGTGTGTGCAAGTGTGTGTAAGTACGTGTAAGTGCATGTAAGTACGTGTAAGTGCGTGTACGTTTGTGTAAGTTTGTGTAAGT
This sequence comes from Penium margaritaceum, assembly GCA_023375785.1. Classification (NCBI taxonomy): domain Eukaryota; kingdom Viridiplantae; phylum Streptophyta; class Zygnematophyceae; order Desmidiales; family Peniaceae; genus Penium; species Penium margaritaceum. The sequence continues at coordinate 11,507 of SZWC01025909.1, forward strand.
GCATGTAAGTGCATGTAAGTGCGTGTAAATAGGTGTAAGAGCGTGTAAGTGCGTGTAAGTGCATGTAAGTACTTGTAAGTACGTGTAAGTGCATGTAAGTGCGTATAAGTACATGTAGGTGGGTGTAAGTGTGTGTGTAAGTACGTGTAAGTGTGTGCAAGTGTTTGTAAGTGCGTATAAGTACGTATACGTACGTGTAAGTGCATGTAAGTGCGTGTAAGTGTGCAAGTGCGTGTAAATACCTGTAAGTGCGTGTAACTGTGTGCAAGTACGTGTAAGTATGTGTAAGTGCTTGTAAGTGCGTGTACGCGTATGTAAGTGCGTGTAAGTGCTTGTAAGTATGTGTAAGTACGTGTTAGTGTGTGTGAGTGTGTGTAACTACGTGTAAGTGTATGTAACTGTGTGTATGTATGTGTAAGTATGTGTGAGTGGGTATAAGTGCGTGTAAGTGCATGCAAGTGTGTGTAAGGGTGTGTAAGTGCGTCTAAGTGTGTGTAAGTACGTGTAAGTGTTTGTAAGTGTATGTAAGTATGTATAAGTACGTGTAAGTACGTGTAAGCTCGTATAAGTGCGTGTAAGGGTGTAAAAGTGTAATTAACTGCATGTGAGTGTGTGTAAGTGCATGTAAGTGTGTGTAAGTGCGTGTAAGATCATGTAAGTGGGTGCAAGTACGTGTAAGTTCGTATATGTATGTGTAAGTGCGTATAAGTGCGTGTAAGTACATGTAAGTACATGTAAGTGCGTGTCAGTGCGTGTAAGTGCATATAAGTGCCTGTACGTGCGTGTAAGTACGTGTAAGTGCGTGTAAGTACGTGTAAGTGTGTGTAAGTACGTAAGTTCATGTAAGTGTCTGTAAGTACGTGTAACTTTGTATAACTCCGTGTAACTGCGTATAAGTGTGTGTAATTACGTGTAAGTGCGTGTAAGTGCATGCAAGTACGTGTAAGTGTGTGTAAGTGCGTGTAAGTGCATGTAAGTACGTGTAAGTACGTGTAAGTACGTGTAAGTGCGTGTAAGTGCGTGTAAGTATGTGTAAGTGCATGTAACTGTGTGTAAGTGGATGTAAGTGCATGTAAGTTCTTGTAAGTGTGTATAAGTGCGTGTAAGTGCGTCTAAGTGTGTGTAAGTGCGTAAAAGTGTGTGTAAGTACGTGTAAGTGCGTGTAAGTGTGTGTAAGTGCGTGTAGGTGCATGTAAGTTCTTGTAAGTATGTGTAAGTGCGTGTAAGTGCATGTAAGTATGTTTAAGTGTGTGTAAGTGTGTATAAGTGCCAGTAAGTGTGTATAAGTGCATGTAAATGCGTACAAGTGCATGTAAGTGCGTGTAAGAATGTGTAAGTGTGTATAACTACGTGTTAGTGCACGCAAGTGCGTGTAAGTGCGAGTAAGTACGTGTAAGTATGTGTAAGTACATGTAAGTACGTGTAAGTGCGTGTAAGTGTGTGTAAGTGTGTGTAAGAATGTGTAAGTACGTGTAAGTTCGTGTAAGTGCGTGTAAGTACGTATAAGTTCAATTAACTGCGTATAAGTGCGTATAAGTGCATGCAAGTACGTGTAAGTGCTTGTAAGTGCGTGGAAGTGCGTGTAAGTGTGTGCAAGTACGTGTAAGTGCGTGTAAGCACGTGTATGCATGTACAAGTATGTGTAAGTGCGTGTAAGTGCGTGTAAGTGCATGTAAGTGTGTGTAAGTACGTGGAAGTGCGTGTAAGTGCGTGTACGTGTGTGTACGTGCATGTAAGTGCGTGTATGTGCGTGTAAGTGCATGTACGTGTGTGTAAGTATGTAAGTACATGCAAGTGCATGTAAGTGCGTGTAACTGCTTATAGCTGCGTGTAACTGTGTGTAAACGCGTGTAAGTGTGTGTAAGTGCCTGTAAGTACGTGTAAGTACGTGTAAGTACGTGTATATGCATGTAAGTGCGTATAAGTGCGTGTAACTGCATGTAAGTATGTGTAAGTGCGTGTAAAAATGTGTAGTTGCGTGTAACTATGTGTAAGTGGGTGTAAGTGCATGTAAGTTATTGTAAATGTGTGTAAGTGCGTGTAAGTACGTGTAAGTGCGTGTAAGTGCGCGTAAGTGCGTGTAAGTACATGTAAGTACGTGTAAGTGCGTGTAAGTGCATGTAAGTGCGTGTAAGTGCGTGTAAGTGTGTGTACGTGTGTGTAAGTATGTGTAAGTACGTACAAGTGCGTGCAAGTGTGTGCAAGTGCGTGTAAGTGCGTGTAAGTACGTGTAAGTGCGTGGAATACTGTGTAAGTAGGTGTAAGTGTGTGTAAGTACGTGTAAGTGTGTATTAGTACGTGTAAGTACACGTAAGTGCGTATATGTGTGTGTAAGTGCGTGTAAGTATGTGTAAGTGTGTAACTACGTGTAAGTGCGAGTAAGTACGTGTAAGTATGTGTAAGTGTGTAACTACGTGTAAGTGCGAGTAAGTACGTGTAAGTATGTGTAAGTGTGTAACTACGTGTAAGTGCGAGTAAGTACGTGTAAGTATGTGTAAGTGTGTAACTACGTGTAAGTGCGAGTAAGTACGTGTAAGTATGTGTAAGTGTGTAACTACGTGTAAGTGCGAGTAAGTACGTGTAAGTATGTGTAAGTGTGTAACTACGTGTAAGTGCGAGTAAGTACGTGTAAGTATGTGTAAGTGTGTAACTACGTGTAAGTGCGAGTAAGTACGTGTAAGTATGTGTAAGTGTGTAACTACGTGTAAGTGCGAGTAAGTACGTGTAAGTATGTGTAAGTGTGTAACTACGTGTAAGTGCGAGTAAGTACGTGTAAGTATGTGTAAGTGTGTAACTACGTGTAAGTGCGAGTAAGTACGTGTAAGTATGTGTAAGTGTGTAACTACGTGTAAGTGCGAGTAAGTACGTGTAAGTATGTGTAAGTGTGTAACTACGTGTAAGTGCGAGTAAGTACGTGTAAGTATGTGTAAGTGTGTAACTACGTGTAAGTGCGAGTAAGTACGTGTAAGTATGTGTAAGTGTGTAACTACGTGTAAGTGCGAGTAAGTACGTGTAAGTATGTGTAAGTGTGTAACTACGTGTAAGTGCGAGTAAGTACGTGTAAGTATGTGTAAGTGTGTAACTACGTGTAAGTGCGAGTAAGTACGTGTAAGTATGTGTAAGTGTGTAACTACGTGTAAGTGCGAGTAAGTACGTGTAAGTATGTGTAAGTGCGTGTAACTGCGTGTAAGTGCGTATAAGTGCGTGTAAGTGCATGTAAGTGATTGTAAATGTGTGTAAGTGCGTGTAACTGTGTGTAAGTACGTGTGATTGTATGTTAGTGCATGTAAATGCGTATAAGTGGGTGTAAGTGCGTATAAGTGTGTGTAAGTGTCTGTAAGTGCATGTAAGTACATGTAAGTGCGTGTAAGTGAGTGTAAGTATGTGTAACTATGTGTTACTTCGTGTAAGTGCGTGTAAGTGCATGTAAGTTCTTGTAAGTGCTTGTAAGTACGTATAATTGCATGTAAGTGCGTAAACGTGCGTGTAAGTGCAAGTGCGTGTAAGTGCCTGTATGTGCTTGTAAGTGCGTGTAAATGCGTGTAAGTTCGTGTACGTGCGTGTAAGTGCTTGTAAGTGCGTGTAAGTGTGTGTAAGTGCGTGTAAGTGCATGTAAGTGTATGTAAGTACGTGTAAGTGTGTGTAAGTATGTGTAAGTGCGTATAAGTACGTGTAAGTGTATGTAAGTGCGTGTAAGTACGTGTAAGGGCAAGAAAGTGCGTGTGAGTGTGTATAAGTACGTATTTGTGTATATAAGTGCGTGTAAGTGCATGTAAGTACGTGTAAGTGCGTGTAAGTATGTGTAAGTGTGTAACTACGTGTAAGTGCGTGTAAGTGCGTGTAAGTGCGTGCAAGTGCGTGTAGGTGTGTTTAACTGCATGTAACTGTATGTAAGTGCGTGTAAGTGTATGTTAGTGTATATAGGTGCGTATAAGTGCGTGTGAGTGCATGTAGCTATGTGTAGTACGTGTAAGTGTGTGTAAGTATGTGTAAGTGTGTGTAAGTGCGTGTAAGTGCGTGTAAGTGCGTGTAAGTACGTGTAAGTGGGTATATGTGCGTGTAAGTGTGTGTAAGTGCGTGTAAGTGCATGTAAGTATGTGTAAGTGCATGTAAGTACGTATAAGTGTGTATAAGTACGTGTAAGTGTGTGTAAGTACGTGTAAGTGCGTGTAACTTTGTGTAACTACGTGTAAGTGCATGTAAGAGTGTGTACGTGTGTTTAAGTGTGTGTAAGTACGTGTAAGTGTGTGTAAGTATGTGTTAGTGTGTGTAAGTGCGGGTAAGTGCGTGTAAGTGCGTGTAAGTGCGTGTAAGTGCGTGTAAGTACGTGGAAGTATGTATAAGTGTGTGTACGTGCGTGTATGTGTTTACAAGTGTGTCTGAGTGCATGTAAGTGTCTTTAAGTGCATGTAAGTGTGTGTAAGTACGTGTAAGTACGTGTAGGTGGGTATAAGTGCGTGTAAGTGCGTGTCCGTGAGTGTAAGTACGTGTAAGTGCGTGTAAGTGTGTGTAATTGTGTGTAAGTGTGTGTAAGTGCATGTAAGTGCATGTAAGTGCGCGTAACTGCATATAAGTACGTGTAAGTACGTGTAACTACGTGTAAGTGCATGTAACTGCGTGTAAGTGTGTGTAAGTATGTGTAAGTGCTTGTAAGTGCGTGTAAGTGTGTGTGAGTGCGTGTAAGTGCGTGTAACTGTGTGTAAGTGCATGTAAGTGTTTGTAAGTGCGTGTAAGTACGTGTAAGTGCACGTAAGTGCGTGTAAGTTCATGTAAGTACGTGTAAGTACGTGTAAGTACAATTAACTGCATGTAAGTGCGTATAAGTGCGTGTAAGTGCGTGTAAGTACGTATAAGTGTGTATAAGTGTGTGCAAGTCAGTGTAAGTATGTGTAAGTGTGTGTAAGTGTGTGTAAGTGCGTGTAAGTACGTGTAAGTGCGTGCAAGTGCGTGTAAGTGCGTATAAGTGCGTGTAAGTGCGTGTAAGTACGTGTAAGTACGTGTTAGTGCGTGTAAGTGCATGTAAGTGTATGTAAGTATTTGTAAGTGCGTGTAAGTACGTTAAAGGGCGTGTAAGTGCGTGTAATTTGTGTAAGTGTGTATAAGTACGTGTAAGTGCAATTAACTACATGTAAGTGCATATAAGTGCGTGTAAGTGCGTGTAATTGCGTGTAAGTGCGTGTAAGTATGTGTAAGTACGTGTAAGTGCGTGTAACTGCGTGTAAGTGCGTGTAAGTACGTATATGTACGTGTAAGTGCTTGTGAGTGTGTGTAAGTGTGTGCAAGTACGTATAAGTGTGTGGAAGTGTGTGTAAGTGTGTGTAAGTGCGTATAAGTGCGTGTAATTATGTATAATTTTGGGTAAGTACGTGTAAGTGCGTGTAAGTACGTGTAAGTGCGTGTAAGTACCTGTAAGTGTGTTTAAGTCTATGTAAGTGCGTGCAAGTGTGTGTTAGTGCGTGCAAGTGTGTGTAAGTGCGTGTAAGTGGGTGTAAGTGCGTATAAGTGCGTGTAAGTGGGTGTAAGTGCGTGTAAGTGCATGTAAGTGTCTGTAAGTGTGTGTAAGTGCGTGTAAGTGCGTAAACATGCGTGTAAGTGCGTATAAGTATGTGTACGTGCGTGTAAGTGTAAGTATGTGTATGTGCGTATAAGTGCGTGTAAGTGTGTGTAAGTACGTGTAAGTGTGTAAAAGTGCATGTAAGTGCATGTAAGTGTTTGTAAGTGCGTGTAAGTGCGTAAACATGCGTGTAAGTGCGTATAAGTATGTGTACGTGCGTGTAAGTGTAAGTATGTGTATGTGCGTATAAGTGCGTGTAAGTGTGTGTAAGTACGTGTAAGTGTGTAAAAGTGCATGTAAGTGCATGTAAGTGTTTGTAAGTGCGTGTAAGTACGTGTAAGTGCATGTAAGTGCATGTAAGTTGATGTAAGTGCTTGTAAGTGCGTGTAACTGCAATTAACTACGTGTAAGTGCGTATAATTGCATGTAAGTGTGTGTAATTGCGTGCAAGTGCGTGTATGTATGTGTAAGTATGTGTAAGTGCGTGTAACTGCGTGTAAGTGCGTATAAGTGCGTGTAAGTGCGTGTAAGTGCATGTGAGTGTGTGTAAGTGTGTCAAGTGTGTGGAAGTGTGTGTAAGTATGTGTAAGTGCGTGTAAGTGCTTGTAAGTACGTGTAAGTGTGTGTAAGTGCGTGTAAGTACGTGTAAGTGCGTGTTAGTGTATACATGTACGTGTAAGTGCATGTATGTAGGTGTAAGTGTGTGTAAGTTTGTGTAAGTACGTGTCAGTGCATGTTAGTGCGTGTAAGTGTGTGTAAGTGCGCGTTGGTGCGTATAAGTGCGTGTTAGTACATGTAACTGCGTGTAAGTGCGTGTAAGTGAGTGTAAGTGTGTGTTAGTGGGTGTAAGTGCGTGTAAGTGCGTGTGAGTGCGTGTGAGTACGTGTAAGTGCGTGTAAGTACGTGTAAATACGTATAAGTGTGTGTAAGTATGTGTAAGTGCATATAAGTGCGTGCAAGTGCATGTAAGTGTGTGTAAGTGCATGTAAGTGCGTGTAAGTGGGTGTAAGTATGTATTAGTGCGTGTAAGTACGTGTAAGTGCGTATAAGTACTATAAGAGCGTGTCCGTGCGTCTAAGTACGTATAAGTGTGTATAACTGCATGTAAGTGTGTGTAAGTACATGTAAGTGCGTGTAAGTCCGTGTTGGTATGTGTACGTGGATATAAGTACGTGTAAGTGCGTATAGGTGTGTGTCAGAGTGTAAGTACGTGTAAGTGTGTGTAAGTGTATGTAAGTGTGTTTAAGTGTGTGTAAGTGCATGTAAGTGCATGTAAGTGTGTGTAACTACATGTACGTGCGTGTAAGTGCGTATAAGTGCATGTATGTGCGTGTAACTTTGTGTAAGTGCGTGTAACTACGTCTAAGTATAAGAGGTGTGTGTGTAGGTGCGTGTAAGTACGTGGAAGTACGTGTAAGTGGGTGTATGTGCGTGTAAGTGCGTGGAAGTGCGTGTCAGTGTGTGTAAGTGCATGTAAGTGTTTGTAAGTGCATGTAAGTACGTGTAAGTGCGTGTAACTGCGTGTAAGTTTGTGTAAGAGCGTGTAAGTGCGTGTAAGTGCAATAAACTACGTGTAAGTCTGTATAAGTGCGTGTAAGTGCGTGTTAGTATGTGTAAATGCGTGTAAGTATGTGTAAGTATGTGTAAGTGTGTGTAACTGCGAGTAAGTGCGTGTAAGTACGTGTAAGTACGTGTAAGTGCATGTGAGGACGTGTAAGTGAGAGCAAGTACGTGTAAGTGCGTATAAGTGTGTGTAAGTGCGTGTAAGTACGTGCAAGTACGTGTAAGTTCGTGTAAGTGCGTATAAGTGCGTGTAAGTACGTGTAAGTATGTGTAAGTACGTGTAAGTACGTGTGAGTACGTGTAAGTGCGTGTAAGTATGTGTAAGTGCGTGTAAGTACGTGTAAGTACGTGTAAGTGCATGTAAGTGCGTGTAAGTGCGTGTAAGTACGTGTAAGTACGTGTAAGTGCGTGTTAGTGTGTGTAAGTGCGTGTAAGTGCGTGTAAGTGGGTGTAAGTACGTGTAAGTGCGTGTAAGTGCATGTAAGTGCGTGTAAGTGCGTGTAAGTGCGTGTAAGTATGTGTAAATGCGTGTAAGTATGTGTAAGTATGTGTAAGTGTGTGTAACTGCGAGTAAGTGCGTGTAAGTACGTGTAAGTACGTGTAAGTGCGTGTTAGTGTGTGTAAGTGCGTGTAAGTGCGTGTAAGTGGGTGTAAGTACGTGTAAGTGCGTGTAAGTGCATGTAAGTGCGTGTAAGTGCGTGTAAGTGCGTGTAAGTATGTGTAAATGCGTGTAAGTATGTGTAAGTATGTGTAAGTGTGTGTAACTGCGTGTAAGTGCGTGTAAGTACGTGTAAGTGCGTGTAAGTACGTGCAAGTACGTGTAAGTTCGTGTAAGTGCGTATAAGTGCGTGTAAGTACGTGTAAGTATGTGTAAGTACGTGTAAGTACGTGTGAGTACGTGTAAGTGCGTGTAAGTATGTGTTAGTGTGTGTAAGTGTGTGTAAGTGCGTGTAAGTGGGTGTAAGTACGAGTAAGTGCGTGTAAGTGCATGTAAGTACGTGTAAGTGCATGTAAGTGCGTGTAAGTGCGTGTAAGTACGTGTAAGTGCATGTAAGTGTATGTTAGTGTGTATAAGTACGTGTAAGTGCGTGTAAGTGCATGTAAGTGCGTGTAAGTATGTGTAGGTGTGTGTAAGTGCGTGTAAGTGCATGTAAGTGTTTGTAAGTGCATGTAAGTATGTGTAAGTGCGTGTAAGTGCGTGTAAGTTTGTGTAAGTTTGTGTAAGTGCGTGTCAGTGCATTTAACTATGTGTAAGTGCGTGTAAGTGCGTGTAAGTGCGTGTAAGTGCGTGTAAGTGCGTGTAAGTATGTGTAACTATGTGTAAGTGCATGTAACTGTGTGTAAGTGTATGTAAGTGTGTGTAAGTACGTGTAAGTGTATGTGAGTGTGTATAAGTATGTGCAAGTGCGTGTAAGTGTGTGTAAGTATGTGTAATTGCCTGTAAGTACGTGTAAGTACGTGTAAGTACGTGTAAGTACGTGTAAGTGCGTGTTAGTGTGTGTAAGTGCGTGTAAGTGCGTGTAAGTGGGTGTAAGTGCATGTAAGTGCGTGTAAGTGTGTGTAAGTGTGTGTAAGTATGTATAAGTATGTATAGGTACGTGTAAGTATGTGGAAGTGCGTGTTAGTGTGTGTAAGCATGTGTAAGTGTGTGTAAGTGCGTATAAGTGTATGTAAGTGCGTGTAAGTGCATGTAAGTGGATGTAAGTTTATGTAAGTGCGTGTCAATGTGTATAAGTACGTGTAAGTGTGTGTAAGCATGTGTAAGTACGTGTAACTGTATGTAAGTGCGTGTAAGTACGTGTAAGTATGTGTAAGTGTATGTAAGTGCGTGTAAGTGCGTGGAAGTGCATGTAAGTGCGTGTAAGTACATGTAAGTGTGTGTAAGTGTGTATAAGTATGTGTAAGTGCATGTACTTGTGTGTAACTGTGTGTAACTGCGTGTAAGTGTGTGTAAGTGCGTATAAGTGCGTATAAGTGTGTGTGAGTGCGTGTAAGTACATGTAAGTGTGTGTAAGTGTGCGTAATTACGTCTAACTGTGTGTAAGTGTGTGTAACTATGTGTAAGTGTGTGTAAGTGCATGTAAGTGCGTGTAAGTGCATGTAAGTGCGTGTATGTGTGTATAAGTGTGTATAAGTGTGTGTAAGTTTGTGTAAGTACGTGTAATTGCGTGTAAGTGTTTGTAAGTGCGTGGAAGTACGTGTAAGTGCGTGTAAGTGCGTGTAAGTTTGAGTAAGTACGTGTAAGTACGTGTAAGTGCCTGTAAGTACGTGTATGTACGTGAAAGTGCATGTAAGTGTGTACAAGTGCGTGTAAGTGTGTGTAAGTATGTGTAAGTGCGTGTAAGTGTATG
>SZWC01025910.1:5360-19773 GCA_023375785.1 Penium margaritaceum
AAAAAAAAAAAAAACAATAACAATATAAAACAAAAACCGCCGCTTAGGACCCACAGCAGCAGCCATCGCAACAACCGTAGTAACACCATCACCAGTAGAAGTAACAACGGCAACTGTGGGAGTGACAGGAGCAGCAGCAACTATAGTGGCAGCAGTAGCAAAATCAACAGCGGGAGTAGTATCGGCCACAGCAATAGCGGTAGCAGCAATAGCTCCAGCAACAGCATTTGCGGTAGCATCAGCGGCCGTAACAGCAGCTGTAGTCACACCGGTAGCGGCAGCAATTGCAGCTACTGTTACAGCAGTTGCAACAATAGCAACAGCAATGGTAGCAGCGGCAGTAACAGTGAGTAGCAGCAACAATTGCATCAATAGCTGCTATTGCAACAGTAGTGGCAGTAGTAGCGGTAGTGGTAACAGTAACGTCGACGGCCACAACAGTAGCGGCAGCCGCAAGAGCATCCGCAGGAGCAGCAGCGGCACCAACACCATTGACAGCAAGAGCCTCCACAGCAACTTCAACATAGACAGTTGCGATAGCACCTGAAGCAGCAGGAGTAGCAGCAACATCACCAATGCCCAGCCAAGACAATGTAGATAAAACGCAGGCCTGGTCTGCGAACCACCCTGCTAAAGACCCCATAGCAGACCTTCTCCGCCACGTTGATCAGTTGTGCCAGATGCTTGCCCCAACCAGCACCAGCCAGACTGTCCTCCCTGAACAGCCTATTCATGCGTTGACTGCAGCAACACAAACAGCAGCGTAGCAGCAGATGCAGTATCAGCATCAGACGTTCACTAGTGTCCTAAGATCTGGAGCTAGTGCGGCCAGTCCCTCACAGTCCAAGGACTTCGATTCCCCTCCACCTGTAATCGACGGAGATGAGCAATTCACTTCCTGGGAACTACTCTACCGCATGTGGGAATAGGGGGGGAGTCTGTGGCCATACTCCACTCTCCCACATGACAACACCGTCACGGAGCAGGTGCTTGAGGTTGGCCGTGCAGTCCTTGCAATCATCCTTGCGACACCGGATGCCGACCGTATTGCCCTGGAGTCGTTCCTTGGTGACTTCCCTGACGACACCAGCCCTGACCTCCGGTGAGCTTGGGACACACTAACACGAACTTATCGCACCTCCGGCCAGGCAGCTATTAGTCACCTCCTGAAGGAATTCAGCTCCCTTGGCATGAAGGAGTCAGAGACCTTTACCGCCTACTAGCGTCTCGCGCATGATCTCCTGCGCCTGCTCAAGAGAGTTGCACCTCTCCCGCTTGCTACCTTCCTCACCATCAAGAATAATGTAACCCCTGAGTTTTTCAACAACTTTCTCCCCTACAGCCTCCCTATCCTCGAGGCGTTGGTGGCCCAGGGAACTCTGATTTCCTGGGCATACAATCTCTTCCTCAGCGTTGAGGAAGCACACAGGGACACACAGCTTCAGCACAGTAACTCCTTCGCGATTGCAACCGCCACCTCCGGCAACTCCTCCACTCCTTCCTCCGGCACTCCCTCCTCGGACAACACCAACGACAAGAGAAAGAAGGGCGGGAAGGAAAAGGGAAAAGGGCAGCAGTCTTCCTCCAGTGGCGCCACCCTGACATGCCACAACTGCGGCCAGACGGAGCATGGGTGGTACACGTGCCCATCCCCACTGACGAGGCCCGCATTATCGCCGTCATGCACCGTGAGCGTGAGCGCCACCTTGGCACCTCCATTGCTGCCACAGGCACTTCGTTCTCCCTTGGTAGCACTATGGCCACCACTTACTCCACGTCGTTCCCTTTCTTCCCGCATCCGGCTCTTCAACCTGAACCATAGCTTTCGTCGTCTCTCCTCCATCAGCAATAGCAGTAGTAGTATGCTCCACCGCAGCCACATCCATACATACCACCATAGTAGCAGCAATAGTATGTTCTGTCACAACCGCTGTACTATCCCCAACCTTAGACATAGTGGAGCTCGTATCCCCCTTCTGAAGCTACGACCCCATAGTCCATGGTGCCCGTTGACTCCGCCGCTCGGATCCACCAGCTACAGAGCTTCATCACCACACAGCTCGGAATCACACCTCCTTTCCAGGTAAGTACGAGTTGTGTGACTGCTAGCCGAGAGGTCTCCCACTGCCAGACAGAGACCGACCTCCGAGGTGATCTCGGGGAAGCTACAGGTTGCTCTTCGGAGCCGGCTTTGGATGACGTCACTTGGTTGGATGACTAACATGATCATTTTACATCGGTCCCATCTGCTCAGCTTACGACCTCCGTCTCTCTTCCCTCATCCTGTTTTGTCATTCATTGTAATGTCACAGCCTTGGTCCGCAACCCTAATGGCACCTGGATCATCGAATCCGGTGCCACGCATCACATGGCATCCTGTCGATAGGCGTTTAGTATGCCCGTTCCCGCTGGCAATACTCACTCTGTCCGGACAGGGTTCGGGCAGATCTTGCCGAACCGCAGTGTTGGCGTCGTTTGCTTCTATGATCCGTCTGGTGACGTCTTCGTGACTGATGTGTTGTATGGTGCCTGGTTTGGAACTCAGCCTCTTGTCTTTCATGGATCTCGACTTCATGAGCATGGAAGTGTGATACTCTTGTGGCATCGGCACTGTTTCACTGCGCCTTTCTGGTCATGTTTCGTGCTTTTTGTCATGACAACGTCTGGCACGTCATCCATCTACCTTTATCCATGTCCCCCTCCTTGTCCGACACTGCCCATGGATTTTTCACCAGTGTTCTTTTCCCCGTCCACTTTGATGCTGTTGATACCATGCTCCGCACCGAACCCGTGCTCGAGCTTAATCCTTCCACCTTCCAGTGGACTTGTCACACCGAGTGCATCGACTATACCTTGGGTAAGATGCACCAATCCTCCTATCCTACTTCCTCCTCTTGGGCCACTCACCCCCTGGAGCTCATCCACACACACCTCATGTGTCCTTTACCGGTCGCATCTGTTGTTGAAGGCGGCCAGTATTTGCTGACCCTCATGGTTGACTACACCCACTATCGATGGGTCATTTGTCTCCACCAAAAGAGCGACGTGGCCTTTGCCATCCGTGCCTGGTACTTTGCGGCCGAGCGCGAGTACGGTTGCACCCTCCGTCGCTTTCGGTCTGACCGCGGTGACGAGTACATGGGGGACATGACTGCATATATTGCCAGTCATGGAGATTGTCATAAGACATCCACACTTGGGAAACTATAATAGGATGGTGTCTATAAGCATTGGAACCGCGCCATGGCCGATGCAGTCCATACCATGCGTGTTGATTCCGGTCTGTCCGATGGCTTCTTCTTTGAAGCCATGTCCTACATGACCTCGGTATGGAACCGCATTTCCTATGGTCCCCTTCCCCGCCAAGCCACTCCATACGCATTAAGGTACGGTCAGCGGGCCGATCTTCACTATGCTCGTGTCTGGGGGTGCATTGGCAATGTCTGGCTTGTCAAAGACCAACAAGATGGCAAGGCTCCTCGCGGCCGTCTTTGCACCTTCGTTGGCATCTTGCATCAGTCCAAGGCATGGCGCTTCTGGGACCTGGTCCGGCATCGCATCATTGACACCCCCAATGCCCTGTTCTTTAGGACCTCTTCCCTCACAACCTCCCTCGCTTCTGGTCCGCCACCTCTCTGATCCTGTCGCTATCGTCTCGTGGGGAAAATGCTTGTCACGTCGCCACTCTGACCCCAGATGCACAGGTCAGCCCGCCTGCACCCATAAGCCTTGCAACGGCTGGCCCGGATGCTCCTCCCTCGTCGTCATCCTCACCGACCAGTTCCCCTACCGGCGATGCCGCACATCCGTTGGAGAATAATTCCTCCGCTGATCACCAGTTGAGACTGATCTCCCGCCTAACCCCACATGATGCGGGACCTCTGCCCCTCCTCCGGCCTCCGATGCACCTACACCCATGGATCAGTCCGTGTTGGTACCCCAGCATCAGAGCCGACGCCTACCCCCACCTTGACACCTTATCCTTGCCAGGCTCCATCTACTGTCACCGGTACCCCAATGCACCAGGTCTACACCCATGCTCCTGGCGGCATCCTCCGGCACCGTAAGCCAGAGCCTCCCATGGGTCCTCGCACCAGGGCCCCTGGTCCAACCTCTAGCACACCCATTGACACACCTCCCTCCCCTCACACTATTGTGAGCGGTGAGCCTGGCACAAAGGTCCTTGGCTTGATGGCCCTTGGTCTCGTTGCCCAGGACGTCCACCCTGGCTCGGCCCTGGACTACGCTCTCATCTCCCAGGAGCATCATTGTGCGGTCTCCGTCAGCCTGACCCGGACCCCTGCAGGGCTTTGCATCGCTTGTGTACTGACGACACAGTCTTCCCCACTGGCACTCGACCCACAGAGCCTACACGAGGCCCGTGTCACTCCTAACGCAAACAAATGGGAGGATGCCTGATGGGAGGTGCTGGCTGCCATCAACAAGCACACAGTATACGAGCTCTTGGAGCTTCCCCCTGGCCGCAAGGCCATCAGGACGAAGTGGGTTTTCCATTGGAAGTGGAGGCCAGATGGCACTCTGGAGAAGAAGAAGGCGCGGCTCACCGCCAAGGGCTTCTCCCACGTTGCTCGAGTTGACTACGACCAGGTCTTTGCCCCAGTTGGCCATTTCACCACCAATCAGGCGCTCTTCAGCCTGGTCACACAGCATGGTTGGGAGCTCCACTAGATGGATGTGAGCAACGCCTTTCTTCACAGTACTCTTAACGGTGAGGAGCTCAACATGGTCCAACCACCTGGCTTTGAGGACGGGACGGTCCGAGTCTGGCGGCTACGGAAGGCCCTTCATGGTCTCAAGCAGTCTCCTTGGTGCTGGAACATCGAGATCAGCCATACCCTTCTGAATGACGGATTTATCTGGAGCACCATAGATCCAGCGCTCTTCATCACTCCTCCTGGGACTCCTTTCACTATGATCCTTGTCTATGTGGACGACCTACTCATTCTGTCTCCCGACCTTGCCACTGTGAAACTGGTGAAGGAGTTGCGAAAGGCGACCTACAAGATGAATGATCTCGAGGTAGCGTAAGTGTTTCTCAGTATGGATCTTGAGCGTATTCTCATTCAGTATCATGAGGGTACATCAGGTAGTATACGTTCAGACGCTAGCCGGCCACTTTGCCGATCCCCTGAAGACTGTCCCCAGTGCCTCCACTGCAATGATCCCTGACGGGTAGGCGAAGTTAAAGGCCACTGATGCCAGTACCTTGGGTACAGCGGTGGACATCACGGTATTCCTCTGCATCATCAGGTTACTCATGTTTCTCGCCACCACCACATGTGTCGATATCGCCTTTGTTGTAAATGTCCTTGCTTAGTTCTCACAGGCCCCACACCAGCTGCACCTTGATGCAGCCGTCCGTGTGTTGCATTACGTGGTCTCCACCCCACGCTGAGGTCTCACATTCCATTGTCAGCCATCCGTGGTGGCTGTGGGCTACAATGACGGCGACTGGATGTGGAGCCGAGATGGGAAGAGCCGCACTGGTTGGATATCTATCATCGGAGGCACGATAGTATCATGGCATAGCGGGAAGCAAGGGTTTGTCACACCTAGCAAAACAGAGGTAGAGTACGTGGCTTTGGGTGCTGGTGCATGTGAGAGCGTGTGGCACTGTTGCTTGTTGGGTGAGTTGCGTCAGTTAGTGTCATCCATCATCCTGCATTATGACAATGAGAGTCCCGCTGTGATTGCCGACAATGATGGTGTCCACCATACACGCACGAAGCACATCAATGTTGAGTATCACTATGTACGTTCCTTGTTGCATAAGGGTGGTTTTCACATCGTGTGGGTCGAGACTGTGAAGTAGTTGGCTGAATTCCTCACCAAGGTGCTAAAGCGTAACTCGTTCAAGAAGGCTGTGAGTATGGTCAGATTGCTATCCTGCATACATGTGGTGTGACTCTTCCGCTTGCATGGTTTTCCATCGCTCATCTTGTTGAATCTGATTGCATGACTGTGTTCATAGCGTGGTTATTTTGGTGTGATCCAGTTTTCAGGCAAAACGGAAAACGCCCCGGATTTGGGCCGTCAGGTGTCTGGCAGGGCTCACCCAGGAAATTGTGCCAGACAAGATAATGCTAGGATTCTCCTGGTTGGCTGTTTTTCTAAGTAGCAAGCCTCGCATATATGAGGCTATAACTGAGAGGGGTCTCAGTTAGTTGCTTATTCTTCATTCCTCATCATTCATTGCTTCTTTCAAGTGCATTTCTGACGCTCTGGTGTATGCACTTTTGAGTAACAAACCAGAGCTCTCAAACTGAGACTCTAGTGCAGCAGACTAAGGAGGCAACAGAACCGTTGTCACTCACCTTTTAGCGACAGCAGCCAGCAATGAGCGTGGGTTCCCGCACGATGCATCAACAATGCTGCTGCCTTTAACCTGCACACTAGATAGCTTCCTTTAGGGACATATTAGGGCCAAATAGCTCAGATACTCATAAAACGCAAAGGGTGACTCCCATCCGTCCAGCCCCGTCAAAAAAGACTGAAAATCCCAACCTGAAATCATGCTCGCTTGCGGCATGCATGGATGGCCGAGAAAAACTAAAAGTGCATGGGGATATCACTCCCACAGGAGAATCGGGAGGGAGCCATGACCCCTTTGTTTTGTTTTTTTTACACGCAACCCTCCTAGTTTGATTTTGGGTTTTGTACGTTTTGCAGAGGCGAACCCCTCGCCAAACATAAAATCCTAAATTGAGCTGGGGGGGGTTGCGTGTAAAAAAAGAGGGGATCATTGAACCCTTGCGATCGAGCAAAAATGCCCTTCTCATTTTTTTCTGAATAGGCAAAGCCATTCTTTGAACATTCAAATCTCAATTCAACCCTATTCCAAATTACATTCAAGGATTTAGGGTTTTAGTTTTGCACGGGCTCTTGCTGGGCCCCGTGGTACCAGGGCCTAGCAATTTCCCTTTCAATGCATGGGGAGTTCCGAAATTCCTCAGACTCTGAACAAACCGTCCCCAAGTGGTATTACAAATCCTTCAAAAAGGGATTTGTGATACTAGCGGGGGATGCTATATGACATGCATCGTCGGCGCATGGCATGCGGCCTCGCCATGCAGTTTTTTTCCTTTTATTTTGTTACTTGTGTGGCGGTAGCGGCGGCTGATGAGTAGCTAGGAGATTTTTGATTGACCATGGGGGGTCCTTCTCGAATCCGACCACTCATGACGCAACTCTGCATGTGTCGCTCGACATTCGACCCAACGACCCCGACCATGCCTCACTTGTAACTCGACACTTGTATATATATATATATATATATATATATATATATATATATATATATACAAGTGTCGAGTTACAAGTGAGGCATGGTCGGGGTCGTTGGGTCGAATGTCGAGCGACACATGCAGAGTTGCGTCATGAGTGGTCGNCTTGAGAAATCTATAATAAGCGGTAAGTGTACTTCGATGACAAGTGTCGAAATGATCAAACATATATATATATATATATATATATATATATATGTTTGATCATTTCGACACTTGTCATCGAAGTACACTTACCGCTTATTATAGATTTCTCAAGTGTCCCAAATTTTAAATTGTGTTCTACCTCACAACTTCTACCTGTTCACCATCTATGCTACGTTCGACTTAATACTTGGTACCAGAGCACAGCAGTGCTGGAGAGGCATCCGACTAAAAGTGGCAATGGAGGACAGGCGCGAATCAACGAGGAACTGGCGAACCGGATCTCTGTGCTTGAGGGGATCAACAACCACCTACTCCAACAACTCAACGTCTGGATGGAGGCTCTTCGCAACGCAAGCGCGCATGAAGCGGTGCTCATCAAGAGAAATTCCCAACTCTCAAGCAAACCTAAAATTCGTCCGGCTCCACTAGAATCGTTTGATCCTACAAACTCAAAAGGACCGACAGTTTGGATGTGGTTGAGGAGTTTGGAGGTGTACTTGACCGTTGCTCGAGTCAACGATGATCAAAAGAAAATTGACCTCGTGCCCGTGCTTTTGCGTGACACGGTGCTAAGTTGGTGGTACGACCTAAAGACCATCCAACGACAGCAGGAGACCAGCAGAGCCTCATCAACAGCCAACGGCGCTCGTCTCACATCACCGACCGCAGATGTTCTACCCTTGGAGTAGATCAACCCACAGTGGCAAGATGCACTAACGCCACCAATCGACTGGAACAAGTTCTTGCACGTGATGCTCGCATGCTTTGAACGACTGAACGAGAAGACCGACGCGCTTTACAAGCTCCAACATCTACGTCAGCAGTCTAACGTGACGAAGTACATGCAAATATTCTGTGAGATCATCATCGGAGCAGACATCACCCTCGACGAACTCTGTTTCCATTATAAAAATGGCCTCAAGCAAGATATCCGGCGAGCAATCGTTATTCTTGACACTCAGAATGACTTATCGCAAATCATCGTAGTAGTAGAAAGGATCAACAGCACCGACTACAACACTCGGATTTAGGAATCCTATGGCTCAAGGTCTCCTAACCACAATTATCATGGAAACAAAAAGAAATAGCCAACGAACTCCCCGTCTACGATGGAAGTGGACGCCGTCGACCACAAAGATACGTGAACCTGGTACAACTGCGAAAACGTCGGGCACATTGCTCGCAACTGTCGGAGCAAGCAGCAGGCTAAAAAGGGGGGAAGCAACAGAAAAATGAGTCCGTAGTTGGCAAAGGGTAGGAGAAAAAGGCGCAACTCTTATCCGTGAGGAACGATCTGTTTCAATCAATCACCCATCTGGACGGCCTACATCGTCGTAGAGGGTTTCAGAGATCGCAAATTTCGACGAGGGATACGAGGACGACCAACCAGTGATACTACTAAAAGTTCAGTCTCGGGGATGCCAAATTCGCAGAACGGTACCGGCACTATTGGATGGACGAGCTCCACACAGCTTTGTGAGCAATGACATGGCCCGTAAACTGGGTTTACAGACCGAACCAGGGGTGTTTGAAGGAAAAGCCGTCGACGGGAGATTGCAGATACGGAGACTCCAAGAACCACTACGGCTACAAGTGGGAGATCTATGGCATGCAATGGATGAGCGATCACAAAATCATCCTTGGATGAGATTTTTTCTGGCACAATCCACAGGTCAACTGCAACAGCGGTGACGTCTACGTGGAGATTGACGGTGCCAAGCGACAACTTCCGTGTGCGAGACGGAAGCCAACATTGAAAGCAGTAGAGGTAGAATTAGCGGAGGAAGCCGCAAAAGCCAAAAAGCAACAACCAGTGCAACCGATATCCCTCATCATGGCCAAGCACTACATATGACAAGGAGCTCGTGCGTTGCTCGTACATCTCGAGCCAATGGGAGAAGTGGAAGTGGCAGTAGCAGACTCATCATCAGCCTCATCAGCCACATCGGCATCAACGAATTTCGCAAGGTACCCGGAGAGTTGGCACCATTCATCCGGGAGTTTGCGAACGTCTTCCCCGACGAACTCCCAAAAACTATACCTCCTCAACAAGAAATCGACCATGGCATCAAGCTGAAGCCGAGTATCAGACCTACCGTTTGAGGGGTCTATCGGATGAGCCATCACGGACTGACCGAGCAAAGAAAAAGTAGCTCAACGAGATGCTCGGTCAGGGGTTTATCCGCCCATCCACGTCACCTTATGCTGCACCAGTACTGTTCGTAAAAACAAAAACTGGTGAGATGCGGATGTGCATGGATTATCGAGCGTTGAACGACACTACCATCAAAAACCGCTACCCTCTTCCCCGAGCTGAATTTTTTTTTTTACCAAATCGTAGGAGCCCGGATTTTCGGCAAAATCGACTTACACAGTGAATATCACCAGATGCACATGGCAGACGCCGACATCGAGAAGATGGCGTTCCAAACCCGCTACGAGCACTTTGAGTTCAAGGTCATGCCGTTCGAACAGACAAATACCCCGGCGACATTTATGGCAGCAATGAACAACATTTTCTGACCATACCTTGACGATTTTGTCGTGGTGTACATCAACGACATTCTGGTGTACAATCGCACCCCGGAAGAGCACGATGGACATCTTCGAAAAGTCATCGAAGTGTTACAAAGAGAAAATTTTTGGAAAACTCTCGAAATGCGACTTCGATCATCGTTTGATCGAGTTTTTGGATCACGTCATCAACGGCGGACGGATCACCATGGATCTGAAAAAGGTGGCTGCTGTCGCTGATTGGCCGACGCGGACCAACATTCGAGAAATTCAAGTTTTTCTTGGATTCTGAAATTAATGCCGGCGATTCGTACGTGACTACGCCCGAGTGTCAGTGCCTCTTTCCGACCTCACTCGAGAAGAAAACGAGTGGCGGTGGGGAGACAACGAACAAGGAGCGTTCACCGCTTTGCGGAACGCTCTGACCTCGGTGCCAACCCTACGATTAGCCGATCCAACGGTCGACTACGTCATGGACACGGATGCATCAGACTGAGCCATTGACGCGGTACTTCTACAAGACCATGGCAACGCCGAACAACCGGTCACCTACATGTCTCAAAAACTGCAAGGACCGATACTCATCTACGCAGTATACGAGAATGAGATGCTGGCGGTCGTGCACGCGTTCAAGACGTGGCAACGCTATCTCGAGTGTCACCGATGCATTGTGCGCACTGACCACCACATGTTAAAGTAATCGAAGACGTAGCCGAATCTCAGTCGACGTCAAACCCGATGGATGGAGTTCCTTGAATCCCGGTTCAACTATGGTATCGAGTATCGGCTAGGCAAAACCTTTCAGGCAGACACACTTAGCCGTCGACTTGATCTAATGGCCGACGTGGCGACGCTACAGCTACAGCGAGACCCGTACCTCGAGCGACTCTTTGCACGAGGTTAGGACCAGCACGACGGATGTGATAAAGCAAAATTGTGGTTCGGCGCACGACGTTTCACTCGCCAAGTGGTCGTTCCCCCAAACGACGTACTTCGCCGTATGCTGCTCGAGGAGTGCCACGACACCGGACCAGGTGGACACTTCGGAGAGGACAAGACGCTGAAGAAGCTGGCAAAAAACTATCGGTGGGACAAGATGCAATCGGACGTGGCCAGCTTTTGCAAAACATGCGACACATATCAGCAACAAAAATCCTGTCGCACGAGGCCACCCGGACTTCTGCACCCGCTCCCTCTTCTGACAGAACAATGGGTAGACATCTCCATGGACTTCGTCACAGGATTACTGGTCACACTCGAGGGATATGACGCAATCCTTGTGGTCGTCGACAGGTTTTCCGAAAAGACCCACTTCATACTAACAACGACCACCGTCACCACCGAGGGAACAGCACGGCTGTTTCTAAACATCGTGCCGCTACACGGCTTACCAAGAACCATCACGAGCAACAGAGACGGTCGATTCATCAGCCATTTTTGGCGCAAACTGATGACTCGCTACAGCAGCATAATTCAACTTTCAACGTCGTTTCATCCTCAAACGATGGTCAAACTGAGCGGACAAATGAGACGCTCGAACAACTTCTCTGAACACTATGCGGATCTCACGGGACGGATTGGGCACAAAAACTCCCAACAGCAGAAATTACATACAATTCAGCAGTTTCAACCGCAACGGGAAAATCTCCATTTGAAATGGTGTAAGGGAAAATTCTTGCCACACCAGCAGGACTACAGAGTTGCAGCAATATTTCTATAGTCAAAATTCAATGCCAAGACTTCACCACCACCTGGGAGGAAACACGACAAACCCTCGCAAAGACACAAGTAGCGATGAAGCGAGCAGCTGACTCACATTGCAACGACGACATCTTCACGGCTGGCAACAAAGTCCCCAGCTCGACAAACATCAAACTCCGCGGAGCCGACTGTTCGAAGCTCAAATCCCGATGGTTGGGCCTGTTTGATCGAGATCGAGCGCATGCAAACCCCTGTGGTTGCGCAACTCGAACTCCCTGACACTGTGTTCCATCATGTCTTCCATGCCAGCAGTTTCAAGCACTACAGAGACCCCGGAGAGAACTTCCCGGGCAAGGATGCCCCTCCTCCGCCTCATGTTCAAGTGGACGAAGACACAAAGTTCGTCATCAAGGACATCCTCGGCCATCGACGACGAGGCAAGACGACATAACATCTCGTCAAGTGGCACGGCTAGGACGCCGCGCATAACAACTGGGAACCCTACGACAACCTCCGAGACATCGATCATCTCATTTACGGCTACTACTGTCGTCACCGGGCCACATCAATACGTGCGCCGGGACGTCGCAGCTGAAAGGGGGGAAGTGTTACGTACCAGACGAATGCGAGTCCCTTATCTTTCCGAGTGGGCATTTTTGTTATTACACAAAGAGCCCATCGCAACGCAAGAACCGCGATATTCATTGCGACGGTCAAGGGCAAACTGGCCAACTGCCTCTGCCTGAGTGTATATTCTCGAACCTTCTGACAGCTTTGACCACACTCGCGAACCTACGAACAAAAGTATCACGACCATTCGGTCGACTTCTCGACGCACCGAGGCGAATATGGATTTATAACGATGCATCTCGCATCTTCACCATCGATTCTGAAAGACCCCAGAATTATCGGCGGACCTTCTCAAATCTGACCACTCATGACAGGACTCTGCATGCGTCGCTCGACAATCGACCAAACGACTCCGACCATGCCTCATTCTTAAGTTGAAACTTGTATACATATGTCGGTCATCTTGTCAATGTCCATCGAAGTACACTTACCACTAATTATAAATTGCTCAAGTTTCTCAAATTCTAAATCTTGTTCTGCCTCGCAACTTCTACCTGTTCACAATCTACGCTCCGTTCAACATAACAGATCAGGCATGCCAAATGAAATGGATGTGGTGGTGTTTTTGAACTCGCTGGATACAGCTTGCCTATATGCAACTTCTGGATTTATTAGGCTTAATTTCATGTTTGCGTGGATATGCAGGGTATTTCACCGTTTGGGGAATCCTCCTGCAAGGCTACCATTTGCTTCGTTGAGAAGTAGGGGATCAAGACTAGTCCTGGTCAGTAAGCTGGTTTGCCTTGGTCATAGTGGCCGTTGATAAACGATCACTTGAAGCCTCTATCACCCCGCCGACTATGGCAACGAGGTCAGTTGCCAGCCCACACATCCATACCGGACAAAAGCGTCCAGGAGGCCGACCCGACTTTAGAGAGGACCTACTACGAGCATCGTGCAATGTCCTTAGTGTATGGAGAGCCCCCAATTTGTTCTAGTTCAGCTGGTGTATAGTTTCGTTATTTCGTGCCTCGATATCTTTTCCTGTCCATTTCTGGCCTTTCTAGTGACAAAATTCTTTCCCTTTAAATATTTGATGATGTGCACCCTCGTATGCGATTGGGCTCTCCAAGAAGTCATGGCTGAAAAGACGGGCGGTTAAACCTCAGGGTAAATTGACGAAATATACCGTATTTATGACTATTCCTTGTGCGAAGTGATGGGTCTTACTCCGAGTCAGTGTCTTCCTCCGACCTGAAATCCTAGAAAAGCGGAGGCTCCTATCTGACTGAGGTTCCTTACGGAATACTCCTATCTGACAGGTTTCACCGGCAGACTTGACGCAACTTTCAGTCCAGTCGTCGACGTTGCCACTCGTTGCAGAAAAATATTCGGTTTGCTTATGTTGCGTCAGCCATCTCGTTTTTGCAGAGAATTTATTCGGAAGACTTTGATCCGCCGCAGCCGATGTATGCGCCTGATGTTTGATGGGTATACGACGGAGCCGATGCCTTGAGGTTCAATCACGGTGCAATCTCCTCGCTTCTCCAGACTTGGACTCATCTTGTTTGCGAAGGTTTCGTTTGGAAAAATGTTGTTTATATCGTTGGATTCCTGGAAGCTGGTTTTTTGCAGGGCTGGTTATTCGCGTGTTTCATGGCGATCGAATTTGCCGTCAACCACGGCATGAACGCTCGGTTGGAGTAGGATATGTTCCAAACTTGCCGGCGGATCAAAACAAGTATCATCCCTGACCGTCACATAATGAAAATGAATATTTCTCGGGCAGCGCTTGCTAAGGACGCGCTCTTCATTCGTCGCCTCGTATAGTGGCGAGACGTCAAGTCGTCAGCGCGGATATATTTGCCCTAAACCTCGGTGTATCCAGAAGAAGTCCCAACCTCCCATTTTGGCCTGCCTCCCCCTCTACGATTTTTTGGGCGATCTCAATGGTCAACCCAGGGCGGCGGAGCGTTCCACGGATTGGAGGTGGTCTCAGAGGCCCATCCACTCCGGGACTTTGCGACAGAATCGATTCGATGGCCACGGCTGGAAACTCTCCACTAAGCGCGTCAACATCGATTTCGATGCACGCGGAAGCGACATCTCACCTTCGTGTACAGGCTTACCCGAGTGACGGTCGAAGTCTTTTTTTACGCGGAAAATTAACCCCCCCC
>SZWC01025912.1:8031-28872 GCA_023375785.1 Penium margaritaceum
CTCTCTGTGTAACGCCTCTGACGAGTGATGATTTAGTCAAAAACAAAAAGTAAAAAGAAGTAAAAGTTGCAGGTTCGTGTCACCCAAAGGCTGGAAAGAGGGGGGGGGGGGGGTTGGACCTCGGATGTTTTAGGAAACATGTTGAGCCCAACAGCTGTGCACTGTGACTCTTCCAAAGCATGAGTCAGAACCGGACCGGTCATGCGTTGTAGGGCCCACGTCAAATGATGTGTCGACGCAGTGTAGGGTTGGATGTGCAACACGTTGCCTCCCAAGGGTTCGTCCCTCAAGACACGAAAAAGCCAGTCGGGGAAGATGAGGTGGCAAGGGTCAGCAACACACGCCGAATGGATTAGACCACACGTCCGACTCTGCCGGACAAGACAAAACAACATGGATTCGTAGAATCAGATGATTGGCTCATCTGACTGCGTCGGGCAATGGACTGATAGTGACAGAGACAAGACAATGTGGTTATGTAACAATGCGGTTTTGTGAACCACTGTCGTTGCCTCTGAGAAAGCTTGCCGCTCTCAATATGTGGCTCTTTGTTCTCATATGCATGTTGGGATGTAACAAAACTTGAGTGCACGAGTGAAGAAGAGAATCTGAAAGTACATGACTGCTCCTTTCCTTTTACCTTTTCTTCCCTCTTAAGGAGGAGCGTAGGGAGCTGTTTTTTCACACCATCTTCCTGTAGATCCATCATTGTTTATTTGCATTTTGAGGAATGCTAAGGAGACTCATTTAGAGACCAATATGTAAGCAGAGTTTATAGTGTTGCCTTCTTCTACACAAAGTCAATGAGGAGTGGCTGGAAGTTCCATGAGATTGCCTTGAAACATTCTGGCCTTGCTTCTATAGACATGGAGACATTGCCCAGTCATCTGACGCATTAACGGGCAAACAGGTGTCAGAACCAGCAAGGGTTAGGCTAGGGAGACATGTAAAGTCTCAACTTCCGATAGTTTGGTAATACGGAGAGAAATGACAACTGACAAGCACACATCATGAGTACTTGTTGTGGCGCAAGGCAGGTGACGCACGTGGCACTGTCAAATTGTCCTAGTACCAGTCAAAAACCACTGCTTTGGCCCAAACTCCGTACACAGACATCTGAACACAACATCGTTCAAACATAAACATATAGAACCTCGAGTCGGAGGCTACGACTGGTAACGCACATAGATCACAAATCGTTTAGAGGACACACAATGCAAAACATGCACATCGGGATCAACGGCCGGTCCGTCAAGAAAACTCAAGAGTAATGTGCTTTGTGCATGCATGAGACACACTAGAGTTCTCGTTAATGGCAAGAGTACTCTGATTGTCACAGCAGACAACGAAGCAAGGTGCAGACTTACACAAGTCACAAAAAAGACAGTACAGCCACATCGCCTCAAATGTTCTAGTCCCGAGCACAACATACTCGGCCTTTGATGAGCTACGTGCAATGCAGTCTTGCCTGCCGCTGGACCACGACACAACGGTGCCACCGAGTAGGAACACGTAGCTCGTCCGGTTGCCTCCATTAGGGCTCCACGCCTAGTTCCTATCTGTATTGCTGTCGATTACCAATGAACACCAGTGCCAAAAGCAGAGTCCGAGGTACCGTGTGAAAACCACGTATTGCACGGCTCGTAGAGCCGCGTGAAGGGCTCTCGTCCGAGGACAACACGAGAACTGTTCAAGGTGGTTGACGGCAGAGGCGATGTCGGGTCGTGTAGTAGTCGCCATGTACATCAAAGAGCCAATGAGACTCAAGTAGAGGATCGTGTCTGCTTTCTTCTTTTGCTGTGCCGGATCATCCACGTTAAGAGCATCCTCCTCGTAAAGTGTGATGGGGTTAAAGGCTTTGGGAACTGTACCAAGGAGGTCAGCAAACCGCTCCCCACAACGCGGGCGTAATGTGCCAGATGCAGCAAGTGTGTCCGCCGCTGATGATCATGTACGATCTCCATCCCAAGAAATGCAGCTACATAATCAAGGTCCTTCATTTTTTCGGTAGCTGGAAGGACTCCTTTAGCCTCTTTCACGACCTCCACCGAAGGAGACGCAATAAGCAGGGCATCCACGCAGACCAGTATGGCGTTAAAGCTCTTAACTATACGTGTGAGAAGTAGGGAGAGGCCGATGTCACTCTCCACGTACCCGACATGTTTCATTGAGCTAGTCATCTCCTTGTTTTAGCACCAGGGCGACTACTTCAGGCCGCACAAGGCCTTGTGCAACTGTCAGACCTTGTCACTGACCTAAAATTCTGGTGGCAGGACCATGTAGATCTCCTCATCTAGAGTGCCATGAAGGAACGCATTGTTCATATCTATCTGGTAGAGCTCCTAGTCATGGCTAACAACAAGCTCGAAGAAGGTATGAGCGGTGGTCATTCGACTAACGGGTTCAAACGTGTCAGTGAAATCAATACCCTCAACATATGAGAATCCATTGGCCGTCAAGCGGGCCTTGTAGCAATTCAGTGTGTCGTTAGGCTTCACCTTCTTTCAAAAGACCCATGTGGCTTGTACCGCCTTCCGCCTTGGCAGAAGATCCACAAGCTCATAGACACCGTGGTTAGGGATAGCTCTCAACTCATCCTTAGAAGAAGCATGCCACAACTGTGCATTATCGGCCAAGAGTGCCCCCTTCAACATGCCTAGATCGGACACCGTCAAGGGAGATCTCCGGATTGCCAAAACGCATGCCCCCGGACGTAGTTGGACTATGACAAGATTAGCTGCGCCATTGCAGGCGACTGAGAACTCATGGGAGACCAACTCATGGCCGACATGGCACGTTGGGTGTGTCACAATAGTGGAGCGAGTGGAGCAAGGGACGATAGAAGCAGGCAGAAGCAAGTAGAGTGCAGAAGGATGGGAAAGGGGTGACAGAAGTAAAGATATGTAAGGCGATGCAGGGAAGTAGGCAGAAACATGGATGAGGACGTTGTGCATGCCGAGGTAGAGTGATGAGGTGGAGAGAGGCACGGCGAGAGAAAGTGGGAGGCGAGGAGCGAGTCGAGAAGAACTCAGGGGTTTAGCAAGAGTGACGGAGCAAAGAAGTACAAAAGTACGAGCTGGGATTGCATAACGAAGATGAGCAAGGAGAGCAAAGACACGGCAGCAAGGTCGCGGAACCGAAAGCGATGAGGATGGATATATGTGTTCTGGGATAAACTAGGAGGGAATGAACAGCCTAAGCACATACAACAGCTACAACGGCTACTCTCTTGCATGCCGTGGGAAGTCTGTATCATGCTCAGCTTTGTTCCCACTTCCAATGGTGTTGTGGCCTTGCGTGGTCCTCTCATGTTGAAGCGCTTGAGGATTTCGCTCGCGTACGTGCTCTACAACAACCCTAAATACTGTTGCTGCCGGTCACGCTTAAGCTGAAGGCCAAGGTAGTTGCCGATTTCTCCCATGTCTTTCCCATGTCAAACCTGTCAGGAAGGGACTGCTCTACATCGTCTAAAAGAGACTTGGAGTCAGATGAAATGAGCAGATCATCAACATAGAGCAAGATGATGACCTGGCGTGCCTCTTGCATGCGCCCGTAGACTGCATAGTCAGCTTCACTGCGCACAAAACCAGGGCGAGCCAACTGCTCATCCATCTTCTGGTACCATGCTCATGGGCCATAGAGGGCCTTCACAAGTTTGCATGCCAAATCCTCCTTCCCTTCCACCACAAACCCCTGTGGCTGCTCCATGTACACATCCTCCTCAAGGTCACCATTCAAAAATACACATGTCACATCCATGTGTTGCACCTCCCAGTCCATAACAGCAGCAAGAGCGAGGATCGCTCGGATGGATGGGAACTTTGCGATAGGTGCAAATTTCTTATTGCAGTCCACACCCTCAGTCTGCACATACCCCTTTGCAACCAGCTTTGCTTTACACCTGAGCTCCTTCTCATCCGCACCAAGCTTACGCCTGAAGATCCACCGGCACCCGATCACCAGGCTGCCACGTGGAACTTTGTCAAGGGTCCAGGTGCCGTTCTTCATGAGCGCATCATACTCCTCCAATCTGCTACCTTGATGTTGTGCATGGCTTTGGTGAGGGTGGCTGGTTCATCGGTGATGGTGATGAAGAGGAGCTCGAGGTTAGATGACTCCGTTGGTGGTGGAACGGTGCACAGGTTCAGTCGCTCCCCCTGTTGCATCTACTTCTTTGCGAGCCTCTTGGACTGTCGTAGCTGCTCCCTGCTTTCCTTCACACCTTTGTTGATGCGTGCAAGCCATTGTGGCAGCTATTTTTGGTTGCTTTGTTGCTCCTCATCAGATTTGGCTGCTCGCTCCTTCTCCTTCTCAGCTCCCTCCACCTCCTTGTCATTGTCGCTATCACCGCCATCTTCTGCACCACCCTGTTCTAGTACTAGTTCTTCACCCACCTCTGGTACAAGTGCGGGAGCAAGCTGAATTGCAGACATAGGGTGCCAAGTCCAGCCCTTTATGTCCTCTTGAAAGACGACGTCACGGCTGCGGATGATCTTGCGAGCAATGAGGATATAAAGGCGGTATCCCATGGTGTCGTAGCCGAGGAAGGCAGCCTTCACCAACTTTGCCTCCAGCTTGTTGTAGTTGCCTGCAGGAACGTGCATAAATTCACCACACCCATTTAATTTCAGGTGCGTCACTATTGGCTTGCATCCCGTCCACGCCTCCTCCGGTGTCCTCAGTGGCACGGTGCGCGTGGGACTCTGGTTTTTTAGGTACACAACAAAGTTGACCGTTTTCACCCAAAATATTGGTTGGAGCTCCGTGTCTTGGAGCATGCTGCTAACACGATCCACGAGTGTGCCGTTCACACGTTCAGCCATGCCGTTTAACTGCGGTGTTCTATGTGGGGTGACCTCATGCATGATCCCGCGACGCCTGAGAAAGTCACGGAATTTGTTAGAGAGCTTCACTCCTCCGCCATCGGTGCAAAGCACCTTCAACCGCCTACCAATCTCATTTTGTGCAGGAGCAATCCACACCTTGAAAGCATCAAAGCACTCATCTTCTCCAGCCAAGAAGGAAACCCACCTCTGCTCAACTTGTCATCAATGAATGTGAAAAATCACAACTTGTCGGACAAGGGCTGAGATGGCATGAGGCTGCACAAATCAGAGTGGACAAGTGAATGAAGGTCAGCCACCCCCTTCCCTTCCCCGGAGAAAGGAGTGCGGGCTTGCTTCCCTTCAATGTAGCTCTCAAAATTCGGTGCACCAGGCTGCTTCACCTCCTTGAGCTCCAAGCCGCGGACCATCTGCTACATGGAGATGATTGCGCCAAAGCTGAGTTGACCAATCTAGCGGTGCCGCAGGCCAATGTCGTGTTCTGCCTTCCTTGCTGCCAACACTGAGTCGGCTTCCTTCTCTGATGCAACATATAGGCAATAAAGGCCGTCCTCATTGTCCACTTTTACGAGTACGCGGCTTGCACGGGCAGAGATTTTGCAGCAACAATTCTCAAAGTCAACCTGCATGCCTTCGGAGATGAGAGAAGAAACAGGGAGGAGGTTAGCTGCTATTCCCCGAACATGGAGCACCCCATTCACACGACATTCCACATGCCTTCCCTCAATGGAAGCACAAAACACAATCTCACCCTCCTCAACCACCATTTTCCCATGCTTGTCTCCCATGTACTCCCAACGACGCTCAATGGCGGTGTAGAAAACAAAACAATCCCGGTGACACATCAAGTGACGTGTGGCTTTTGAGTCAATGATCTAGAACAAGGTGGTGTTGTCAAAGACGTGCATGGCCGGGATGGCTGTCACGAATCCACTCTTCCAATCTGCTGTGTTTGTGGAAGCGTCGGACTGCTTTCCCACTCCCACTTCAGCCGCAAGGTCCACCTACTTCTTTAGGCATTCACGCGCCCAATGGCCAGGCTTCTTACAGCAATGGCAATTCCCCTTCTTCTTCCCTCCTCTGCCATTGCTCCTCTTTAGTGCAGCACCACCCCCATGACCAGAGTTGGTGATGAGAGCGACGCCCAATCCTCTTCCGCCCTCCTCTCCCTTGCACCGCTCCTCCTCAAACACCAGGCTCTCCTCTACATCCTTGAGGGAGATCTGGTCGCCACGCTGGTCTAGGGCAAGAATGGGACGAGTGTAGCTATCGCGGTAGGTACTGGCCTTGCCAAGAGAGAGGGAGCCTTCACCTGGTTCCTTTTCCTTCTCACCCACTTGGCTCCAGAGACCCTTCTCCATCAGCAACATCTTCATGTTGTGGATCGAGATGAAGATTTTCTTGCCTTCGAACTTGGCGATGTTGATGCTAGCCATCACCGAAGCGGATGTCGCCATGGTAGTGCAACGTTCAGTCCCCAAACAACTCTCTCACACAACAGGGTGCAAGGAATGCCTCAAGGATGAGGCACAACTTTGTTCTAGCTCTGATACCACTGATGTAAACTAGAGCAGCCCTCAGGGAGGTGATCGGGCTCACTAAGAGCAGCTTAGGCAGGACCAACTCTGTGGAAGAGGGAGTTGCAGGTCGCACAGATAGAAATTTTAGAAGCAAATGTAGGTGTGCCAAAAATGCAAATATGTGAATCATCTCTTGAATGGGAAAGTACTTCATCAAATCATTTTAACAAGCCCTTGTATGCCTCATTTTGCTAAGGGAGCACTGAGATACACTCAATCAAAGTTTTCCCTCTAACACACTCTCCTCGCCTAGCGGGATGAGCGGCAGTCACTTTGTCACACATGAGAATTATGTCTCACATGACCTGCACGACCAACAATCGTGGACCGCATCTTCCTCGAAGTCTTTTGCAGGCCCTCCAGCCGGATTGTCTCCTTGAACACCGTTCCCAACCATCCTGGTCAATAATCTTGCCTCGTTTCAGGCTGAAAATACTGAGGTCGTCACTTGAACCCGACTCATGATCTCCCAAACCTTGGACATCCATATCTCACTCAGAACGGACTTTGAATTGAGTTTTATAAGATGTGTTGGAACCTGTAAAACATCATCTATGCAAATGTCATGCCAGATGATTTTCATCGAGCAACCTATTCTTGTCACTTTCGGGCACCCTCATATCCATCACAGATAGTGGACCGGGGCCAGAAGGTGGGGACAAAGGGTTTAGCTAAGTCTCAAGAGGAGGTGTTGGTGGTGGCTTGAAGCTCCACGTAACAGATTGAGGGAAATGAAGAGGAAGATGAGGATGTCAAGGAGGACGGCGAAGAGGATGAAATGAGGATGGTGACATTGATGAAGATGAGGATGATATTGAGGATGGTGATGATAACAACGACAATAGCAACAAAAACAGCAATGGCGTCAAGGATGAAGAACGCGACAACAACGGTGTCAATGACTATAACAACAAAGGAGGACAAGAAGAAGGGCAATGAAAAGTGAGACAACATGGACAACATGAATAAGAGCAATGAGGAAAAGCAAGAAAGGAGGTTCATCATAAAAAATCAGGACGTTGACAATGATGGCAAGGATGTTCACAAGGATAGCAATGACGAAAAAGGACAACAAAGATGAGGAATAGGACGGGGACAAAGAGGAAGGAAAGGACTGTGAAGACATTGAAAAGGAAGATGATGACAATGATGGCAAAGACAATGGCAGGGCCAAACAAGATGATGATGACAATAGAAACAAATATGGCCATAACAATGATGGTGAATACAAGGATGATACGGGAAACAGCGGTGGCAGTGAAAATGATGGCGGCATGACAAAAATGCCTCCAGCAATGATAATAATGGTTTTAAAAATGACACAAAGACAGAACGACATTGACAAGGATGATGATAGGATTGCAAACAAGATGCAAAACAAGGAGAATGGAAACTGCGGATGAAGAAAAGGGATGATGATGAGGACAACAGTGATGAGGATAGCGATGATGAGGACAGCGACGATGAGGACAACAGGGGAAGCAATGGCGATGGGGACGGTGCTGTGGTTGGCAACGGCGATGGCGACAGCAACAGCAAAGGCAGCGACAATGGCAAGAATGCTTAAAGTGATGATGAAGACAAGAGTGATGACAATGATGATGACAATGATAAAGATAATGATGGTGAGGATGATGATGAGAATGACGATGGGGAGGACATAGAAGCAACAAGGACAATGAAGAAGATGAAAAGGACAATGATGAGAATGACATAAATGGGAAGGACAAGATAAGAATGAAAACAAGGACAACAAAAAGGGAAAATGATGATGATAACGAAAATGACAAGGACAACAAGAATGATGACAAGGGCAACAAGGAAAGCAATGATGGAAAAAAAGAAAATGGAAAGGTCAAGGAGGACAATGACAAAGACAGCGAGAATGGTGCGAAAGGTAATGACATCTATTTGGAGGGCAATGAGGTTGGCACAAATAGCAGAAATGTGGCCAAGGATGAAAGTGAGGAGAACAAGGATGATGCCTATGAGGGAAATGAGGAGAGAAATAAGGAGGAATAGAAAAACAATGACAAGGATGCGAACAAAGATCATAGTGAAGACACAAACGAGGACCATGACGAGGATGAAATAGATAATGATGATGATTTTGAGAAAACAAGAGACGAGGACGATGAAAAAGAGGCAAAAATACGAGGAAGACAATGGCATGGAACAGATTAATGACAACAGCAATCAGGACGATGAGGATGACAAAGACAGGGATCACGAGGATGATGATGCCAACAGTGACAACACCTATGAAACTGATGATGAAGGAACCACTGTCGATGAGGATGACGACAAGGAAAATGAAAGTGACAATGTTAAGGACAGCAAAGACAAGGAGAAAGACACCAAAGATTATGAGGATGACAACGAGGATAGAGAAAAACAAGGATAGCAATAAAGAGGACAATGAGGAAAGGAACAAGGACCAAGGCAAGGACAGCAAGAAGGATGACAACAAGGATGATGAGTGGGGTGACAAGACAAACGACAATAGGGATGAGAAGGAGGAAAATATATATAACATTGAATATTACAAGAACAAATATGGGGACATCGATAAGCACAATGAGGTTCACGGTTGTGCCTCTAACAGTACCAAGGGAGGCAGCTGCAGTAGCGGCTGTATCAGAAGCAACAGCAATGGCGACGGCAATGGTGACGGCAATGGGGATGGTGAAAGCGGCAGCAATGAAGATAACCATGATGGAGATTACAACAATGTTAACAATGATGAAGACAAAAAGATTCAGGACATCCACAACAATGATAATGACGATGAGGACGGCAATGAGGATGACAAGGAGGTCAATAACAAAGGCGTCAAAGGAACCAACAAGGACAATGGCAATGTGAACAAAGATGAGGGACGACAAGGAAGGCAAAAACAAGGACAACGATTATAAGAAAATTGATGAGGAAAATTACGTCAAAAACTAAGTGAAAATCATTTAGGACGATGTCAATGACAAGAAAAAACACAAGGAAGAAAAGGAGGACAATGATGAGGGCAACGATGACAATGACAAACGTGGTCTTGACAATGGAGGGAGGAAAAGGACAATAAGGACAATGAGAGAATTCATAAGCCAGAAACCAATGATGAGGAATGTGATGAGGAAATTGAGGGCTACCATGAGGACAGAGAGGACAATGAAGAGGACAACAATGATGACAAGGACAATGAAGAGGGCTTGGGCGATGAAGGCAAAGATGCAAATTAAGTGGATGACAAGAAAGAAGGTGACAAGTGATGACAGCGACTTTGACAAGGGTGATGATGAAGAGGATGAACAAGAGGATGACGAGGACAACAAAGAGGAAGACAAAGATAACAACAAGGATGCCATCAAGGAAGAAAACGAGGGTGAAGACAACCACGGAAATAAGGACAGTAAGAAGAAGAAGAAGAATGACCATGACACGGACAAAGACATGAGCAGTAGTGAAAAATACCATGGGGAGAATGGTGATGAGGGTGCTAGACAAAGAAAACAACAAAGATGACAATGACAATACCATGAGAACTCCGGCGATGATGGAGACAATGACCGTGATGGAAACAACCAAGAAAATGATGATGACAATGACAATGACAGTGCAGATGAGGGCGAGGATGTTGACACCAATGAGGATGAGAAGGAGGGCGGCAGCAAGATGACGACAAGGAAAAGAATGGGGACGATGTGAAAAGTGACGAGGACAATGAGGGCAACAACGAGGAAAACGACAAGGATGGTGATTGAAGCTACCAGAACGGAGGTCCAATCAGCTCGAGAAGCAAGAAACAAGAGTGTATTGCCCTCTCCTCCACCGAAGCAGAGTACATCGCCCTGAGTAAAACAACAAAGGAAGCTGTGTGGGTGCGTGAGCTGCTGGCAAGCCTTGGAAAGCAGCAGACCACAACCAATGCAACCTACTATGACAACATGAGTGTCATTACTCAGAAAAAGAATGCCGAGTTTTACGCCTGCACCAAGCACATCAACGTGCAGTACTACTTCATACGCAATCTCGTAGCAAAGAAGGTGGTACAGATCAATTTCTGCCCTTCAAACATGATGTTCATAGACTTCCTGACCAAGATTCTGGTAGTGCACTGCTTTCAACAACTCAAGGGATAGTGCGGACTTGTGTGATATTTATTCTTGAAAAGTGGAAGAATGATGGATATAAGGGTGCCAGAAAGTGAAAGAATAGGTTGATTAATAAACATAACATGGAATAATAATCATATAGAGGATATTTTACTTATTCCAAGGCACTTTACGGAACTTGATTCGGAGTACGTTTAGGTGAGATATGAATTTCCAAAATTCAAAGATCATGTGTGAGAGTGGGTGCTCTCTGGAGATTTAGCCTTGGTGTGTGGAGAGCACAGTCGCAGCGGAAAGATAGACTTGGAGATGTCTGGAAGCCAGAGCTGGAAAATACAGGTTAATTACAATGAACAATGTACAGGGTATTCATACTCTCTGGCCGGCTACTCTAGCCCTAGCCTACTGGTCTCCTAGCTTGCTGTAGCAAGCTACTTGCTCCTGAACCCAATGCTCTGCTTGCACCTGAACCTGGTGCTCTACTTGCACCTAAAGCCTAGTGCGAGAAGTTCCCGGCCATCGATCGTCCAGATCGACGGTCCTTCTGTCTCTCGGCGAGCCGCCCCGTTGGTCGCGTATGTCTCGCGGCGGTGGGTGCGTTCGCCGTGTTGCGCGCGCCACCGGAAGTGCTGCGACCGTCGCGCAGTCGTAGCCACCGTTTTTGTTGCCGCCGTTGACCGCGGCTGTTGCCGGGAGCCGTCCGTCGAAACGACCCCTCGGTGGGTAGCGTCGCCGTTACGCTACTCGCCGAGAGGGTGAAAGCCACCCTCGCGTGGCGTGATCGAAACGCTGCCAGGAAGCGACGAGCGAAACACGCCCCTGGCGTGTGGAGCACGCCGTGCTCCATTCGCTCGCTCGCTCCTCCTCCTCGCTCCGCACAGCCGCGGTCGGGCAGAGGCGAGCTCGACCGCGAGCCAAATTTCCGAAAAACGGAAAATGGCCCAGATGCCCCGGAAACTCGGTCGAGGCCCTGAGTATGCCAGAAAAAGAGGGGCACCTCATTACATCATGGGTCGGGTTCAAATGATGACCTGAGCACATTCAGCTCAAAGAGAGGCAGAGTTATTGACCCGGATGGCTGAGAGTGGCCTTCAAGAGGAAAAGCCGGCTGGAGGACCTTGAGGAGACTTTAAGGAAGGAGTGGTTCACGATTGTTGGTCGTGCAGGTCGTGTGAGACATAATTGTCATGTGTGACAAGGTGACTGCCGCTCATCCTGCTAGGCTAGGAGAGTGTGCTAGAGGGTCAACTTTGATAGAGTGTATCTCGCTGGTCCCTTGGCCAAATGAGGCATATAAGGGCTTGTTAGAAAATTCTAATGATGTAGTTTATTAATCAAGAGTCAATACATACATGAAAAGTTTCTTCAAACCTACATTCACTTCTGTAATTTCTATTTGTTGAATTTGCAACTCCCTCTCACACACAGTTGGACCTGCCTAGGCAGCTCTTGGTGAGCCTCATCACCTCCCCGAGGGCTGCCTTACTTTACTGGAGTCTGCAACTTCAGCCTTTGCCACTCCTAGGGCGGACACCAATAGGGGAAGCTCATCAGGCAGCTAGCCGCCACAACCGTAGCACTCCTCATTTGTGCTGTATTTCCAACAGCTCTCGTTTTTAGCAAAGACCGCCATGTATTTGCAATTTTCCATTTCCCTTCCACATATCCACAACTTCAGTTTGGGATTGAACCGCGACAACTGTTCTCTGTGACCCCTCAAATTTCTGCTTCCCTCTTAGAATCGAACTTCCGCTCAATGAAACTCCCAATAAACTTAGCTTTAAATTTCGTACCTCCTATACTTGGAACTTAGAAGTGCGTGCACACTTGTGGTTAACAGTACCCTTCGGTGCATGCTCAGCAGACGTGGCGGCCAAAACTGCACATATGTGACAACTTCATCGACCCAAGTCTTTGTGCGTAGGATTCCCTTCAGTTTCCTTTCTATGTGGTAGTGAAAATGTTTTGCCAACATCATTCAATTTGGAACTTGTAGACCTAAGCCGGCTGGCAACAAAATGAGATACGTGGGTTCAAAATCACCAGGGAAGTTCTTTCTGCATTGGCATTCATGCAAAGATATTCATCCTTTTCCTCAATTACGATGAAACTATGGAACATGGACCAGCATGATGAATTTTGAGAGTCTTTTAACACTTTGGCTTTTGAAGGAAGCGCGTCAGGCGTAGCAGATCATATGAGGTGTGAAGGGAGGTGAAAAGGCCCTTGTGTTGTCAATGACCATTTACCTTGAAGCATTTTCAGGCTTACCTGGGTCGTGCTAAGCCCATACAAGAAAATTGAAATGAAATTGTGTGATTTCTTGATTCAAGACGGCGTCGATGAGCGTAAGAACATTGTTTGACCACGTATCGCTCGTATTTCAACTACGAAGTGGTCAGCCACTTCAAGCGTTGGAAACAGCCGGTAACCTAACCACCTCTTACATTCATTATTCGTCTTTTCTGCGTCTTAAATTTACTTCAAAACTTATTTCTTGCAGAAAATTAAAAAAGTCAAAGAAAGATGTGCAGAAGTAGTACAGTGAGACCTTCACATACTATTTCAGGGAGGTAAGAGATGAGATGGTCCCATGATTTTTTTTCATATTATTTAAGGAAACAATCTTTTCAGAACTAGCAAAAGTATTCTTTTGCAGGACGATGCCTATGAATCTGACTCTGTCCATGATGACGATGATTGTGAAGATGTGCTCACGCCTAAGTTGCTACGCTGAAATCCTATTGATGCCAGCTCTGGGAGAGTTGGTAATGCCAAGACAACTGCCATATGAAGAACCAAGAAACAATGAACAGCAAAAAATTGAAGGTCTGGAAGAGTTGCAAGAATGTTGAGGACTAAACGCACTCAACAGCATGGAAATGGTTTTGCCGTGATGGGTAGTTGTATGGGTGAAACTGAGAGAGCCATAATGATCGAAAAAAGATCGGCAAGCCGGAAAATGTTTCTAGTAGCCTGAGGCAAACCCTAATACTCTGTGCTTTTCCTTGGATTAAATTCCTAATGGTTTCACAATCCCATGCTCCAGAGCGGATGTGCACACCCACGATTTTTCTGGTGGGGGAGTAGAATCAGGGGCAATGAGAAATAGATCGGGCAGCCATAAATTTTTTCTTGTAGCCGTAGGCAAACCCTTATAAACTTTGTTTTTTTATTGAATCAAATAACGAATGATTTTACCAGCCCATGCCCCAAAATGGGTTTGCACATCAACGTTTTTTTTGTGGGCTGGAATTAGGGGCAATCGGAATCAGATCCGTGAGCCGCAAAATGTTTCTAGTATCCTTAAGAAAACCCTAATTTAATATACATTATAAATAGAGGCGTAGTTACAATCTAATCCATGAAACTTTAACGTTCATTTCTAATGTTTTCCTCTTACACCTTCGCCACTCTTTGTGAACCATCCTTAGGTTCCTCCCACGTTCTGTGCCCGGGTTCGTAGGCCATTTGGTGATGAGGCCTTTGTGGATCCATTTCAAAAAATGGTAAGTGATATTTAAATTTCCAATTCATGTGTGCAAAAATTCATTTTAATGAATTCAAAGTGGCAAAGATGCCAATTTCCCCTTGTTCTTTCATGAGTGAACCCCATGTACCTCAACAAAAAAATAGCCCCATCTGTCGCTTCCCCACAAAAACAATCCCCATTGATATTTTCCCAAAGAATAAGCCTTATCTCTTCCTATCCGATGATAATGAGCCTCATGCACCCACTAGTTGGCACTATAGTGAAAAAGGTGTGCTTGTTATTGCTCTATCATGCCAAAAAGGGCACTCATAGTTGCATGATTGTGATAATCGGGATGTAAGGATGCGTTCCAATTCAGATGTAGGAGAGGGGGTTTATCATTTACTGAAACTACCGACAACGTCCTTCAATCTCCACTTTGTTGATTTCTACCGCACTTAACCTTTTAGTCACCCCCCTCCTTTTGTAACCCAACCCCAATGGGACCACGTCCGATGTAATTGAGGTCTTCATAACCAAGGGACGTGATGGAAGGGTTGGCTGCTGAGCTGCCAAGGGGCAGGGGTGGGTCGAGGGACTTCGGTGGG
This sequence comes from Penium margaritaceum, assembly GCA_023375785.1. Lineage (NCBI taxonomy): Eukaryota > Viridiplantae > Streptophyta > Zygnematophyceae > Desmidiales > Peniaceae > Penium > Penium margaritaceum. Next base: position 22,642 of record SZWC01025912.1, read on the forward strand.
GATGTCGACCGATGGGAATTACTTGGAGTTCCTAATAGGCAATAAATCTCCATTTATTTTCTTGTATAAACTGTCCAAATTTGGGCCCTTACTTTACGTAAAAATTTTACAAAAACCCATCCCTTGATTGCTATTTAGAATTCATGTTTTGATTATTGTGTAAGCACCTACTAGACCTTGCGGTAATGCGAAACGATACGTTTTCTTCCATTTGAGTGTCCCCCCTCCCCCCTTACCCATGTAAGCCATTGAAAAACCACCGCGCGAGTAATCACAAACCCACTTTAAAAGGTTTTTGATTATCGCAAAAAAATGTGACATCAACATGTCAACATTGCATGCCATGCAATGTTGAAATATTTCCTTTTGAAAAATGAGAGAGGGTACATTGTAAAATTTTCTACCTTAATCCACTTGTGTAGAATGGTGAAGGGAGGCATATCATTGCGAGGCATGGGGGAATGCGGAGTATAGTTTGGTGGAAGGCAAAAATGGGTCTTACACAGTCATCGTTCTATGCATCGTTCCGTAACGCCATGTGGACATGGTATAATCCACAACGAATCATGTGCGTAACGAAGTAGAGATGTAACGGCTCTCTCGATCCACGACATTTTCGCAACCTAACAGCAAATTTTGTGCCACCTCGACTAACGTGGCAGAAAATCAGACATTCATTCGATCCACAACATTCTATGGACGTTGCATGATTCTGCGGCGTTTGCACTGTTCTACTACAATGAAGGTTTGGTGCCGATTTGTCCGGATTCTGGGAACATTGACGTGCCAGCATCCGGTTTCCGTCTGCGGATTAAATTGATAAATGTATTCCAGTTCGTACGGATTTTTCCTGGAATGATTACTCTTACAAAGATGCCATGGTGATTTTAGAGGGAGTGGCAATGATTGTTTAGTCGCTTTTCATTTATTTGTCAAGATAAGTTATCCAAATCTGCGAGCACGCCGTGCAGATTCGGGTAATGATGAACACGATTATACTAAGGGTGCGTTTGGCATGCCACGATTTATGAAATTGCTTGATTAGTTGAGAGGAATCCGCTCAACTGTACGGATCCGCGTAGACGGAAGTCGACATTTTCCTAGGAATCGTTTCGCTCGCACGACCTTGTTAACAATTGTTTTTCGTTCAAGCACTCCGCTGCCCGTGGCAAATTTGACGTGTGCATTGTGTCTCGGTGGCATTCCATTCGTCCTCTTTCCCCGTTGTTCGCTTCCAAGTGCAACATGCTCCCCTAGAAGAATTGGTGGCAGCCATTCCAACCTCGGTGCAAACTGCTATAAAGCATCGTTTGCGACAGGAATTGATAAAGCATCATTTCGTATTCGTTCTAATGGAATCTTGAAGAGGATATTCACCATGCAATGAAATATCTACCCGCATCCTACGTGGCGAGAGCACAGCTGCATGAAAACGATGTGGAGGGCTGTTCGAGTAGACGTTTGCACTACTTTGTCCAAACAAGCTCTCAAATCGGGCGCCGTTCAGGTGCGCGGATTCCTCGCACTTAGTCGTCCGATTTCGTAAATCGTGGCATGCCAAACAAAGCCTAAGAGTCCAAGGACTCCCGCGAAGACGTCACATGCAAAGCGCGACTCGTCCAGCATCGGTTCGCTGCCAATCCGCCGCATTCATAACAGCGGAAAGACACCCACCTCTCTACTCCCTCGGAGGGACTCCCTCCCTCCGTGCGATTCCCTCGGAGGGACTCCTTAACTACCCCTGAGTGTATTGACGGGTCCTCGCCGCCGCCACGCACGTGAGGTGATGCCATCACCGTGATCACCGGGACCCAACTCCACCCAATCTCGAATCGCGTGGCTGTAAAATTACATTTCACTCGACGTGACCACGCGTGAGATCGAAACGCATACAAAGCGGCGGTGAGAAACATGGCCGGCGGGTTTTGTCGCATCCCTCCCCATCCCTACCGATCGTAATCGTACCACATCGACTCAACGCGCATCGCCTGCTTTGTCAACGCGGATGTCCGGGACGAACGCGGCAGGACATGCACGGATGCGCGGTTCGGCCCCACCAATGCGGCTCAGCGCTTTCGCGACGGAAGAAGACCGTTGCGCTCGCTCGCCCACTGGTCAGGCCACCACCACCATTGCTGCCACATTCGCCTTCGCCTTAACGCCGGTGACGAGTCATCGGCCGTCGGCCAAAAGAAACCAAAGTCGATCCCCGCGCTAGCTTTCGCACCGTTCTCACGAGGCCTCCTCGTGTGAGCTGCACGTCCTGACGAGGACGCACCTTTCGGTTCACTCCCAGGCTCATAGCGCTCATAGCTGCCGCAGGAGGGAGGGCCAGCAGCAGGCGTGGGCCGAAGATGGAGTGCCTCGCCCCCGCCGTCCATCGTGCGCGCCGTCGCGGAACGCATGGCACTGGCGTCGTTGCCGCAGTCCCGCCGGTGGCGCACATCCTTCTCCTGCTCGTGGGCGCTTTGGCGTGGCTGACGGGCTCATCCTTGTCGGCAATCACCCTGCAGTCGTCGCAATGTGCGTTAGCGTTTGGAGACGCAACCTACCCCACTGAGCTGTAGAGAGTGTCCTCTGAGCCACAGAGAGTGTCTGCTGCTGCAGCGGAAGACAGACACCTTCCGTGTGGGTGAGCTTTCCTTGGCCATTTCTTTCCGAGTGGGTGCACACGCCACTGTAGGAGGCCTCTTGCCCTTCAGTAGCGTCCGACGGCGTGTTAACACGCTTTTCTCATGCCGCTGCTTGTGCCACACATGGCATGCGAGAGCCGCTCAGAAGCGCGGCTCGGCATCCTCTCTCGCCGATGACACGCGTAGCGTAGTCTGTGAGAGAACATGAAGCTCGGTGGCGGCGAGCTTCACTTGGTTCCCCCCTCGACCGGTGGCAAGAGTGCTCCAGTGCATTCGCACAACGCTGACTTGTCTTGCGGCCCGCAGGACAAGTCAGCGTTGCGCAGACTGATCTCCAGTGCGAATCATCAGGAGACATGATGATGCTGGCAATGTCGCTCTCTCACCTGTGGAGCGGCGTTGGTCAGCTCGGAAGGCCCCACAGCGACCTGTGCGCCCGGCAACAGCTTTTGTGCAAGCCTCCCGTTCGGATTGGTTCGGCGGACGCGCTTGCGCTGACTCATCTTGACAAGGCCGAGCTCGTGGGTGAAGGACGTATCGTAGCAGTGGGGTCCACAGACAACAGAGGCGTGCAAACGTGGAGCCAAGCGGTGGACACAACCAACGCTCCGTCAGTTTTGCAGTGTGCAATGGCAGGACGAACACAGCTAATTTGACGGCTGTGAGGGGGGGGGGGGGGGGGGGGGGGGGGAGAAGAGGGGGGGGGGGGGGAGGGGGGGGGGGGGTGGGGGGGAGGTGGGAGAAGAGTGGGGGGGAGGGGAGGGGGAGGAGGGGTTGGGTGGGGAGAGGGGAGGAGGGGGGGAAAGGAAATGGGTGAGGGAGAAGAGATGGAGAGCGGGTGAGCGAGGCAAAAGGATGGATCTTGGGACCACAATAAGCGTCTAATCGCTTGTGCGTTTTCTGAGAACTAACCTTTTGTGGCTATCCTTGACCTCTACTGCCAGGCAACCAAATATTCGAGGGGTTCAGATACTTGTTTGCTGGCCACCTCCTCTGCAGCAGCCTGGCCTCACAACCTGCATTGCTGACTGCAACCCGTCTCCACCTCGTTTATGCGTGGCGCTTAAAGATTGTTGTGCCTCAGATATGCACGCCAAAGTCAAGTTCACTAAACTTTTGTTTCATTGGAGACCCTGGAAGGTGCACGTCCTCCATGCCAATTACTAATCGAACGCCAAACCCTCCTCTCTCACAACCGAGGTGGACCTCCAGCAGGAGGTGTAGAGATTAGTCTAGAGTGCTGCCGTCTTTTGGATCGTAGTCCGTTCGTCATTGGCACACATGATGACGGGAGAGGATTTGCCAAAGTTTTGTAACTGAGGTGACAAACTGTCGAAAACCCCCAATCTTTACAAAGTGTGCTGTCACATTTGTACTGAAACTAAAATGCAAGGCGGAACTATTAACGAATCATGAAAAAAAGTTGAAAACAAAATTCGAGTACCTTTTGGGATCACAGAATCACACGCTCAAGGAAAGGAAGTCTTGAGTGTATTTTTTTGCAAAGACCCCATCGGTGGAGGCCTTAATCGACGGGATGTATTGGATGATCCCAATCAATTATGCTCAGCTTCGTGGGGTTAAAGGCACTTACCCTTAAGTTTGCAAACTCAAACCTGAGCGGTAAGACCCCTTTCCGCCACTCCCTGCCGATGTATGACATCCAACCGCATATCGAGAGGAACCTACGGATCACAAGCCCTTGCAAACGCGGCGACTTGCCGACTTGGACTAAAAAAAAGTGCTTTATCGGCGCAGACACAGCCAAAGGCAAGCGGAATATCTGCACATCCAACAGCGTGCTGACAAGGCAGATGTCGGTGGCGTCGCCAGCGCAGCATGCACGCACCCCATCTCTGTGTCTTTCTGCCCTCTGCTACAAGTGTGAAAATCGGAAGTAAAGATCTGCTGCTTCATTCGTGGGCTGCACATGAATTTCTCAAAAATCATAAAGTGAGCGAAACACGTGCGGGTTGCATTTTTTGCTTGTTTGAACAAACGATGTGTCGATAGCAATAGCAACAGGTTCGTGTGGACCAAGACGGTACATATCGTGGCGAGCCGCGATCGAGCCCACACTCGGTTTGTCGCGACCCGCCACGATAGCTATCGGTGTCTATTACCCGTGAGAGACTCGTTTGGAATTCCTCAAACATGGGGAATTGAAGGTGACACAACTATACAGCCAGCAACGCGAGGTTCCACTCGCGACAAAGTGCATCACAAAACGTCTAGTTTGTCACAAGTTTGTATGCACAACAACACGTACTCTGTGTCTCCATACCCTAAACAACTTCCACGTCAATAAGAAGCACGTAGTCCAAAGAGTACCATCGCTATCATTTCTGATGCAAGGATTGAGAACCTGCTTGCGGTGGACTAGCCTGAAGTTGCTTCATCTTTGCAAAAAGAATTGTTTATGGCCTGATCTGCCAGGTAAATTCATAAAGAAAAATCTTCTGGGTCGTTGTTACATTCATGATTGGGTATAGATATCATTGTAAATCCATTAATGAAAAAAACACTTTGAGTGGCACAAAAAATCAAGAACGTGGGGCTTTTGACGCCTGTTTTGGCTCTACGTCATCCAAGAAATCTTGCATCTGGGTTCTTGCGATGGGTATTGCGTGGCAAAGCCACCCAACCTCCCTTGCAGACTTTCAAATCTGACACAAAAAGAGATGAAACGAGGGCACTGTGTTGAGCTCGACCTCCGTGTGCGAATTCAGCCTTAAATGAATCTTTGAAATGTTTTCAATAGAAGCCAAGATGTTTCATGTCTATACCCAAGTTCATCAATGATTCCAGAACGAAAAAAAAAACTTTAAGAATCAAAATCATGTGGCAGTAGGGTAGTTTTGTGACGTTATTCCACAAGGTTGCATCTGTCATCAATGGATACTTGGAGTTCGACATCTACCAGCAATGCCAGGTTTCGGGTCAACTGCAAACATTTGCACCTGCAGTCGGCGGTGGTCCATGCAGCTTTTGCTAAACCTTTAAATTGGTTTCAAATTTCTGACTTTTCCCACTTTGGCAATCAACCAAAGAATATAAAACTGACGCGAACGTCGGTTCAACGCCTCATGCACATCGTCAGCCGCCATGCCATGCTGCCAACAAACGATTTCGCAGCGTACAACGTGGCAAACCATCAACCTGATTGACAGCCGGCCGAATTGAGAGGATCCAGGTGCTGCCCCCGCGCCGCAGTTGGCCAACGGTTCTTTGCGATGTGTCCTCAGCGGGTTCGAACGGGTTTTCACCCGATACCCAACATCCATGGGCCTAACCTTATTAAACCCCCTCTGTGGTGGTGGTGGCTGTGCAGATGACGCACTGCAGTCGATAGAGGCGAGCATCGGGCAGACGTTTGTCAATTGGAACGATTCCACTGCGGCGTGCAGCATGAGCTCCCGACTCTACTGCGACAATGAAGGCTACGTCATCAGCCTGTGAGTGTCACCGTTGCCGCCACAGTGTGGACTGTTACTGGGTTCTCAGACACCCTCGTGCACTGTAGCTTTCTTACTTGCATCCAGTTGCGTTTTTCTGCAGCCTCCATCCCAAAATTCAAGTGTGCCCCTTCCCCCATCCC
>SZWC01025914.1:4842-15473 GCA_023375785.1 Penium margaritaceum
ATGACAACTGACAGGTCCAGGGCATAAATACCTGCCGCGGCGCACGGCGGGTGTCGCACGCGGCAGTCCAAGAGCTGTCCTAAAACCGGCCCAAAACCACTGTTTTGGCCGTAACTCTGCGCACACATGTCAGAATCCTACGCCGTCTGAACCTAGACGTGCAGAATCAAAAGACGCACGCAACGACTGGTCACATGCATGCATCCATCGACTGACAGCGAGTATGTAATGCAAAAACATGCAAATGGGCCTCATGCCCAGTCCGCCGAAAGGCGCCTGCAAGACGTAGAAGCCACAGCAAGGAGTCCCGGTGACATCTGGGGCTCTGGAACAGTGTTCGGTCAGCTCCAGACGGGTAGTCCGCCGCCTGTCGTCGCGCCGGTGTCACCAGGGCCGCCTGCCTCAGGGATCTGCACGAGTATGGACACAGCCGAGTGGTCATAGTAAACTGTATAGGAATGGCACAAAGCACAACACCAAGTTCATTCCGGAGTATGAGAAACCTCCGACGCCATGTTCGCCAACCACCTGGGTTTGATCCCAGGGTGGCATCCGGGCCCTGCATCACTCTCCTCGATTGGGTCGTGAGGATTTTCCTAGAACCTTCCTAACCACTTGTCGCAGCACTAAGCGTCATCACTAGGTCAGCGTGTGACAGCAGTCAGAAGTTAGAGGCAAAACTGCAAGGGGTTGGGTAGGGACACGCACAGAGTGTCAGGGAGCTCAAAATGAATATAATTGTAGAGAGAGATAACAAATGTCAAGTCCACAGCATAAATACCTGCCACGGCGCACGACAGGTGTCGCACGCGGCAATGCAAGGTCTGTCCTAAAACCGGCCCAAAAACACTGTTTCGGCCGTAACTCTGCGCAGCCAAATAAGAACGCTACGCCGTCTCAACCTAGAGATGTAGAATCTCGAGCCGGACGCTACGATTGGTCACACGCATAAGTCCGGCACCGATCGGTGGATAGAAAATGCAAAACATGCAAATCGGGCTTAAGAGCCAGTCCACCGAGAAAACTCTAGCGTCTGCAGAAAAAACGCAAAGCACCCCGGCAAGCACCCAAGGCGTCGTGGCAGCTCTTTGGTTGTTGCTGGTGGATGTAGCCACCACTCGTCGGTGCTCCGGTACCAGCTACGTCTGTTGGTTTTTTGCGCATCTCTCATTCTGCTCTGTTGTGTCCTCCCGGCTTGTGTACATCGGCGTGCAGATGACTGACGGCGAGACTCGACGCTGATGGAGTGTCGTCCGATGGAGCCGACGCACGCTGAGGTCTACTCGCAGTTCGCTGGAGCCTCCTCTCTCCGGCAACGTGCTCAATTCCATCGGCAGGCCTCCTCGGCGGTCGTGCTGCCGGCGGTCACTGCCACCGCAGTTGCTGTCTGCATACGTCCAGCGCGTCCCATCGCGTCTGCATCGTCATGCTCTGCACAGGGTCCTTGTTGCATGTTGCATGGCCCTCTTCGGCGTGATGGACCATCATAGGCACNCTGTTGAACTGAGTAACAAGCTCTACAGAGCTGGGGGGAGGCTAGTTCTTGGAGGGGTCTCCCATTGTGTCTCATTCTTGATTGCTAATCAGTTACCTTCAGTTTCCAGCTGCTTTCTGGCGCTAACACTGGCGCGCGCACTTTTGAGTAACAAACCCAGAGCTTCCAGACTTAGTCTCTAGGGCAGTAGATTGAGGGGGCAGTTGTCTTAAGCAACTAGCGTGGAAGCCCGCACGTTGCATCAACAACGCTGCTGCCCCAACTTGCTGCCTAGCATTTCTGTCTTGGTATCAGAGCCAGAGCGTAGCAGCAGCAGCAGAAGACTGACGTACAGGTGCCAGACAACGTCGGCGGACCTCCATACGCGCCTGTGCAGGGGAAATGTTGCCGGATTTTGTCCGGCAGCATTGACCCGCCTGGTGGCGGCGTCAGAAATCTTCCCACGGCCACTGGGCCAGGGGAAATGCTGCCGGATGTTTTCCGGCAGCACTGACCCCACGTTTGACGCGAGGAGGTGAGCGGCCAGCCACGTCAGGCCCTTGCTAGCAACGACGCACGCGGCGATGTCCTCCAGGTGTGATTGACAGCAGCAGCCAGCAACAGCAGCAGCAGCAGCTTTACGCAACAGCGAGCAGTGGCAGCAGCAGCCAGCAGCAACAGCACACAGCAGCAGCAAGCAGAAGCAGGAGCTTGCAGCAGCAGCCCGTAGCAGTAGCAGCCGGCAGCAACAACAGCACGTAGCAGCTCGCAGCAGTAGCAGCCGGCGGCAACAACAGCAGCCGGCCGTAGCAGCAGCAGCAGCAGCGGCTGCAGCAAGCAGCAGCGGCTGCAGCAAGCAGCAGGAGCAGCTGCAGCAATAGCAGTAGCCACAGCCGCAGCAAGCAGCAGCAGTAGCTGTAGCAGCTGCAGCACCCGCAGCCGCAGCTGCAGCAGTAGCAGCTGCAGCTGCCCGCAGCTTGCTGCTTGTTTAAGTAGCGAGTTGCAGGCAGCAAGCTCGCTGCCCGCTGCGAGCAGCAAGTAGTGAGCTCGCTGCTCGTAGCTCGTCGCTCGCAACGAGCAGCGAGCTCGCAGCGACGGGCAAGAAAAAAAAACGCGCAGGGACTCCCCCCCTTTTTCTCCTGTTTGCTGCAGCCATAGCAGCCGCAGCCGCAGCCGCAGCAGCAGCAGCAGCCACGACAGCAGCAATAGCCGCAGCTGTAGCCACAGGTGCAGCAACAACAATAGTAGCGGCCGCAGCACGCAGCAACGACAGCTACAGCAGCAGCAGCAGCCGCTGTTGCAGTCACAGTAAGCAACAGCAGCAGTTGCAGCAGCAGTAAGAGCTGCAGCCACAACCGCAGCAAGCAACAGCAGCAGCAGCCGCAGCCACAGCAGGAGTAGCAGCAGCCGCAGCCACAACAGCAGCAGTAGCAGCAACAACGGCCGCAGCAGTTGCAGCAGCAGCCGTAGCCGTAGCCGCCTCAGCAACAACGCGGCAGTAGCACCAGCCATCGCAGCAACAGCAGCAGTAATAGCCACAGCAGCCGCAGCAGCAGCAGCAACCGCAGCAGCAGCGGTGGCAGCACCAACAACACCGCGGCTACAGCCCCACAACAGCGGCTACATCCACCGCTGCTGACGTCAGTGGCCGTCCGCTGACGTCACTGCTACCGTCACTACTGACGTCATCAACAAAAAAACAAACACAAGGGGGGGACCAGTAGAACTGCACACACGCAGTAGTCTCTGCTGACGTGAGCCATCCTCGGCTGACGTCACTGCTGACATGAGCAGCACTCAACAAAAAAAAGGGGGAAATAAACAAGCGACACTACACCATGGCTGGTAGCCCCGGTGAGGAGGGGTCCTCCTCTGTTAGAGGGACCCCTACCCCCCCTTTCCTACAGCGACTGCAACAACATCAACAGCAACAACAGCAGCAGTAGTAGCAGCCGCAGCAGTAGCAACAGCAGCCACAGCAGCAGCAACAGCAGCAGCAGCAGTAGCAGCAGCAACAGCAGCAGCACCAGCAGCAAAAGCAGCAACAGCAACACCAGCAGCAGTAGTAGCACCAGCAGCAGCAGCAGCAGTAGCAGCCGTAGCAGTACCAGCAGCAGCAGCAGCTACAGTAGCAGTAGCAGCACCAGCAGCAGCAACAGCAGCAGCAGCAACAGCAGCAGCAACAGCTCTAGTACGAGCAGCAGTAGCAGCAATAGCAGCAGCAACAGCAGCAGTAGTAGCAGTATCAGCTCACTGGTGTCGTTGGCGGCAATCCTGACCCCCTCGCTGCTCTTCAGCAACAGCTCGCCGCCTTGACGCAGCAGCTTGCAGCGCTACAGCCAGTAGCCGCCCAGACTGCCTCCAGTGTGCTACCGTCCTTCGTCCCTCCTGGGCATGCGAGTCCAGTTGTGTGTGCTGCCACGTACTACCTGGCACAACAGTAGACTCAGCGCCAGCGACAGACAGTGACCTCTGTCCTTGGCCCCACTCTGGGTGCCGGCCACAGGCAGAAGGACTTTGAGACGCTGCCGCCGTCGCTTCAGGCCGATGAGCAGTTCCGGAGCTGGGAGCTCAGCTTCCGGATCTGGGCGCAAGGTGAGGGCCTGTGGGCATACTACACCCTCCCTTATGACTCCACCCAGGCGGACCAGTTGTATGACGCTGGTCGCGCCGTCCGTGCCCTTGTCCCAATCGCCCCTCGAGCTTCCCTCCAGGCCCTAGAGCCTTTCCTCGGCGACTTCACTGCGACATCCCTGACCCTGCAGCTGCATGGCATATCCTCACCAGGCCCCATCGCTTGTTCAGCGACGCTGAGATCGGCCGTCTGCTTCGGGAGTTCAACGCCCTGCACATGGGGGAGACCGAGACGGTCACTACCTACTGGCAGCGAGCGGAGGACATCCTTCATCGTCTCGGCAAATCTGCTCCCCCCCCTCTGTCCGCGCTCCTCACCATCAAGCGCGGCGCCACCAGCGCGTACACGGACGTCTTCGTACACTACCCCGAGGACGTCCTCTCCACCATGGCGGCCCAGGGCACCCTCATGCCCTGGGCATACGAGCTCTTCCTCCGCATTGAGGAAGCTCACCAGGATTCCCAGCTCCATCGCACGGAGGCCCTTGCATCCCCTGCCGTTGCCTCCGTGGCCGTCGCCTCCCCCGCCGCAGCTACCTCATTGTCTTCGGGGAAGAANCGTCTCGGCAAATCTGCTCCGCCCCCTCTGTCCGCGCTCCTCACCATCAAGCGCGGCGCCACCAGCGCGTACACGGACGTCTTCGTACACTACCCCGAGGACGTCCTCTCCACCATGGCGGCCCAGGGCACCCTCATGCCCTGGGCATACGAGCTCTTCCTCCGCATTGAGGAAGCTCACCAGGATTCCCAGCTCCATCGCACGGAGGCCCTTGCATCCCCTGCCGTTGCCTCCGTGGCCGTCGCCTCCCCCGCCGCAGCTACCTCATTGTCTTCGGGGAAGAAGAAGAAGAGCCGGAACAAGAAAGGCAAGGGTGCGCCGCAGCAGCAGTAGCAGCAATCGTCGACTGGATCCAGTAGTGGTGGCTCGGTCTGCCACAACTGTGGTCAGACCGGGCACGGGTGGTACACGTGCCCGCTCCCGACGGACGAGGCGCGTGTCATCGCCACCATGCGTCGCCAGCGGGAGCGCCGTCTTGCCTCTGCCGCCGTCGCTGCTGTTGGCCCTTCCACTCTGACCTCGTCCAGCAGCTCTGCCACTCCGACAGCTCCACCTGTCCCACTGACACCCGTGCCGCAGCAGTACTACCCACAGCCGTCGACACCTCCGCTTCCTTCGCCGACTCAGTCCTCCTACTACCCGGGCTCTGGAGCCGTCACTCTGCACTCTGTCTACACTCCTGGGGCGTCCTCCCGTGAGCGTCAGCTGGAGCAGTTCATCGGGCTCCAGCTTGGTTTGCCTCGCCCTCCTCCCCAGGGAAGTGCGAGTTGTGTCATCTCCTGCCTTCCTGCCCAGCCCTGCATGACCGAGACTGAGCTGCGGTCGTGTCCCGTCTCCTTGTCTGTCTTGTCGTCTCCCATGGTCCCCTCCAACCCCCTCCTTGACAACATTGCATGGCTTGACGATTGGCAGTCTCGTTTCGCGCCTCCTTCTACCGCATCCGCGTCCCTCGCTTGCTGCAATGTGACCGTTTGCGATCTGGCGATCCCTGTCCAAGACCCTGCTGAGACCTGGATCATTGTCTCCGGGGCCATGCATCACATGACTGCCTCTCGTGAGGCCTTCAGTATGTTTGGTCCTGTAGGCGATGTCTCCGGTGTCCGGACGGGTTCCGGACAAGTGTTGCCTGTTTGTGGTGTTGGCGTCGTTCGTTTTCGTGGTCCTGCCGGTGACGTTTTTCTGACCGATGTCCTCTTCGTCCCTGGTCTCGAGCTCAGCCTCCTGTCCGTGACTGCCCTTGACCGCATGAGCATGGACGTTGTGCACTTGCGTGGTGTTGGCACTGTGTTGTTGCGTTCGTCTGGTCTTGTCGTCCTGCACGCCACTGCTCGTGGCAACCTGTGGCATGTTCCCCGCCTCTCCTCTTCTCCTCCCGTCTCCTCCCCGTCGGCCGCCACAGGCCATGTGTTTGTCACCAATACGCTGTCTCCTCAGCACACCCGCCTCTTGCACCGTCGCCTTTGCCACGTCCACTCTGCCGCCGTAGAAAGCATGCTCCGCACCCAGCCTGCCAAGGGCCTTGACCCGGAGACTTTCCCTCTCCCGTGTCCCACTGAGTGCATTGACTGTGCTCAGGGGAAGATGCACCGGTCCACGTACCCCTTGTCTCCCTCCCGTGCATCCGCCCCTCTCGACCTTGTCCACTCGGACGTCATGGGCCCTCTCCCCACTTAGTCTGCCAGCAAGCATGGCCGCTATGTCCTCACCCTCACCGAGTCCGTCAGCAAGCATGGCCGCTAACGATGCCGCCCGAGCCATTCAGGACTGGCTTGTCCTTGCGGAGCGCAAGTGTGGCCGCTCTCTTCGCCGCTTTTGCTCCGATCGTGGTGGAGAGTACATGGGTGAGGCCACGTCCTTTCTCGCCTCCCACGGGGTCCACCATGAGACGTCGGCGCCCTACACACCCGCCCAGAACGGCGTATCCGAGCGGTGGAACTGTACCATGGCGGATGCCGTCCGCACCATGCGGGTCGAGTCCGGTCTCTTTGATGGCTTCTATTCTGAAGCCATGGCCTACATGACCTAGGTCTGGAACCGGATTCCCCACGGTCCCCTTCCCCGCCAGTTCATGCCATACCAGCACTGGTGCGGTCGGCGCGCTGACCTCCGCCCGGCTCGCGTCTGGGGCTGCGTGGCCATGATGTGGCTGCCCGCCCCACAGCAGGGTGGCAAGCTCGCCCCCCGCGGACACCCCTGTACCTTCCTCGGTGTGTCTCGTCAGTCTAAGGCCTGGCGCTTCTGGGACCCATCCCGACACTGCATCGTCGAGTCCTGCGATGCCCTCTTCTTTGAGGATCTGTTTCCCCGCGACCTCATCCGCTCCGGCTTGTCCGTGTCCCTCCCGTCGCGTGGGGGAGTGGTGAGTCCGTCCTCCTTCCTGTCGCTTCCGGGTGACACATCACTCCGTCCCTCTGAGCCGGTAGCACCTGTCGCGTCCTCTGGCCCTCCCGGGCCAGCAGTCCCAGTTGCGTCCGCGCGCCCTCCTGGGCCAGAAGACCCAGCCGTGTCTGCTGGCCCCTCCGGGTCAGCAGTCCCAACCGCGTCCGCTGGCACCTTCGAGCCAGCTGCCCCCGTCGAGTCCACTGGCCCCTCCTGGCCGGCAGCCCCAGTCGCGTTTGCTGGCCCTCCCGGGCTAGCGGTCCCAGCAGCGTCCGCTGGCCCCTCCAGGCCAGCAGTTCCAGCCGCGTCTGCTAGCACCTCAGAGCCAGCTGCCCACGTCGTGTCCGCTCGCCCCTCCGGGCCGGCAGCCCCCGTCGAGTCCACTGGCCCCTCCGGGCCGGCAGCCCCAGTGGCGTCGGCTGGCCCCTCCGAGCCGGCATCCCCAGTCGCGTCCGCTGGCTCCTCCAGGCTAGTAGCCCCATCCGCCTCCGTTGGCCCGTCGGACCCAGTGCCATCTCCTGCCCGACCACGCTACACACGTGGCCCAGGCGGCAGCCTCCGACCTCGGCCGATCGTGAGCGCGCAGACCGTTGTACTGCGTCCCGTGGCGCCTCGACCCCCTGTGGCTCCACGTGTCTCCTCCACTCCCACGGTCGTGAGTGGGGACCCGGGCATGAAGGCTCTCGGCCTGACCACTTCAGCCATCATCCCAGACCTTCACCCAGGCTCTGCACTGGGCTACGCCATGCTTCATCACGAGCATTGGCATGCTGTCATGGCTGCACTCGCCCGCATCCCACCTGGAGCTCGTGATGCACACGCCCTCTCAGTCCGGTCCACAGCACGCCCGGAGGACCCAGCCACCCTACGCGAGGGTCGAGCCTCTCCTGAGGCCACAGATTGGGATGTTGTTTGTGCCAAGGAGCTCGCTGCTATCCGGCAGCACCACATGTATGACCTCGTCGACCTCCCCCCAGGTTGGAAGGCCATTGGTGCCAAGTGGGTCTTTCGGCGCAAATGGAAGCCTGACGGGTCATTGGACGAGTACAAGGCCCGCCTCACAGCAAAGGGGTTTGCTCAGGTCCCTGGGGTCGATTACGACCAGATCTTTGCCCCAGTCGGTCGGTTCTCCACTAGCCGGGCGCTCTTCAGCATGGTTGCCCAGCATGGGTGGGAGCTGCACCAGATGGACGTGAGCAACACGTTCCTCCATGGCTCACTGGAGGGTAAGGAGCTCTACATGGTGTAGCCCCCAGGCTTTGACGATGGCACTGGGAGAGTTTGGCGGCTGCGGAAGGCCCTCTATGGCCTAAAGCAGTCGCCTCGGTGCTGGAACCAGGAGATCAGCAGCACGCTTCTCCGTGGCGGCCTCCAGCGCAGCACCGCTGACCCCGCTCTGTTCGTCAGCCCGCAAGGTCAGACTTTTGCCGCAGTTCTGGTCTACGTCGACGATCTCCTCATTGCGTCGCCAGACACGGCCGCCATCCAGCGTGTCAAGGAATTGCTGCACGCCGCTTAACANATGAAGGATCTCGGGTCTGCCCGAGTCTTCCTGGGCATGGAACTCGAGCATGATCGCTCCCAGGGCATCCTGCACGTCCACCAGGCTGCCTATGTACAGACCCTGTCCACTCGCTTCGCTGAGGATCTGTCCCTCGTGCCTAGCGCATCTTCACCTATGTCACCCGATGGCTAGGTGAAGCTGAAGAGTCCTGACCCAGCTGTTGTGGGGGAGCCAGTTGATGTGACCACGTATCTGCGTGTCATCGGGTCACTGATATTCCCGGCAACGACGACACGTCCAGACATCGCGTTCGCCGTAAACCTCTTGGCCCAGTTCTCTCAGGAGCCGCGTCACCTCCACTTCGAGGCCGCGATCCGAGTACTGCGATATGTCGTCTGGACCCCTCGGCGAGGTCTCATGTTCCGCCGCCAGCCATCCGTCGTCGTAGTGGGCTACACCGACAGTGACTGGGCTGGCAGTCCAGACGGTGAGAGTCACACGGGCTGGATCTTTCTAATCGTTGGCACAGCTGTGTCGTGATGCAGTGACAAGCAGGGGTGCATTGCACGTAGCACTGCTGAGACTAAGTACGTGGCCCTCGGCTCGAGCGCGTATGAGAGTGTATAGTTGCGTTCTCTGTTGTCCGAGTTGCGTCAGTCTGTCGCATCCATCACCTTGCATTGTGACAATGAGAGTGCCATGGCCATCGCCGACAATGACGGCGTGCACCACACTCGCACAAAGCACATCAATGTTGAGTATCACTATGTGCGTTCGTTGTTGCATGACGGCAGCGTCAACATCGTGTGGGTTGAGACAGCACGGAAACTGGCTGACTCTTGACCAAGGCACTAAAACGGGACTCGTTCAAGAAGGCTGTGAGTTAAGTCGGCGTGCGTCCGTCGAGGGTGTCTTCTCTGTCTCTGCCTGCGTCTCTACGTCCCCTGGGGGAGTCTGGATGTTGACCGTGTCTCTGCCCGCCCATATGCACTACGCCTGTGAGTCATGGGGGAGTGTTGGTTTTTTGCGCATCTCTCATTCTGCTTTGTTGTGTCCTCCCGGCTTGTGTACATCGGCGTGCAGATGACTGACGGCAAGAATCGACGCTGATGGAGTGTCGTCCGGTGGAGCCGACGCACGCTGAGGTCTACTCGCAGTTCGCTGGAGCCTCCTCTCTCCGGCGACGTGCTCAGCTCCATCGGGAGGCCTCCTCGGCGGTCGTGCTGCCGGCGGTCACTGCCACTGCAATTGCTATCTGCATACGTCCAGCGCGTCCCATCGCGTCTGCATCGTCATGCTCTGCACAGGGTCCTTGTTGCATGTTACATGGCCCTGTTCGGCATGATGGACCATCATAGGCACTGCCTGGGTTCGGGCAGTCATAACTCCTTCTTACTTTTTTTTCTAGCTGTTTCTGACCGCTTGGCTGCGTTCGCAGCGTCGGTATCATGGTATGGTCCAGTTTTCAAGCAAAACGGACGACGCCCGGGTTTTGGGCTGTCGGTCGTCTGGCAGTCCTCACCGAGAAAACCTGCCAGCCTGAAAATAGAGCTCTTTTCTGATTGGCTATTGAACTGAGTAACAAGCTTTACAGAGCTGGGGGGAGGCTAGTTCTTGGAGGGGTCTCCCATTGTGTCTCATTCTTGATTGCTAATCAGTTGCTTTCAGTTTCCAGCTGCTTTCTGGCGCTAACACTGGCGCGCGCACTTTTGAGTAACAAACCCAGAGCTTCCAGACTTAGTCTCTAGGGCAGTAGATTGAGGGGGCAGCTGACTTAAGCAACTAGCGTGGAAGCCCGCACGCTGCATCAACAACGCTGCTGCCCCAACCTGCTGCCTAGCATTTCTGTCTGCGTCCGCATCAAGGATAAGCTGCAGAAAACCTGCCAGAGGTCCGAGACGGCATCCACAACGCTGGGGTACTCGTCGTTCAGCTCCGAGTGGGTGGTCCACCACCTGCCAACGCGTCGGTGTCTCGGGGGTCCGCATCCGGGACCATGTCGTTGCGCTCTCCTGTACCGCTGCTCTCCTTGTCGTCGCTCGTGACAGGTGGAAGCCACACACACCAACAGGTCGACCGGT
>SZWC01025924.1:9422-33692 GCA_023375785.1 Penium margaritaceum
GACGCTGCTGCTGCTACGGCTGAGTGCAGACGGCGTCCGACGGCCGCACACGGCCAAATGGCAGACAAGCTGCGAAACATGCACGACGGAAGCTGAAGCTGCCGAGCAATGAGCCCGACAGGTGAACACGGATGTCCTGACTCCGCGACTATTTCGGCGCTGCCATCTGCCGACTTCCGCAGTAACATAATTCAGTATTCAACCATGTGGCCCAAAAAGGCGGATCCATGAAAAGTAGTGACTACCATTCCCGCTTTCAGTCACATTTGTCATACATCCCGTTTTCACCGCCTTTATTCGCTCGTTTCCCCTCAATTCCCCATGTTCGCTGAAATTCAGCCATTTTCTTGCACACCTGCGGGTTTGAACCCGGGCACTTCGGTCAGGGGAAGTCCCCTGCCGTGTCGCCATGGACTCGAGGCGCAGTGCTCGTTTAACGGTTCAAACAGATCCATTAGTAGGTCGTGTCATGTGGGCATGGACTTTGTGAGACTGTGACAAGGGCTAAAAACGCAGTTCATGCACTCGGTGGGTTCGATCGTCTGTCACCATGGACAACCCGAGATTGACAGTTCGAAATGCGGCAATTTTCACAGCGTTGAAACCGCACCTTTTTATGCACGCACTTGTCCGTGACGTCGTTGACACAGTGGCTAGGCATGCCAACAATCGCCTGTTACGCCAGCCTATGCTCGACGGTCAGCTAAGCGACCTATTGTGGCTTCACAAACTTCATGCAGGTCATCCTACACGAATCTACAACATGATGTGGATGTCTCAAGATTCCTGGTACGCCATCATCGACATCATCCGCCGTTACACCTCCATCCGTGACACACTTCTCTCCGTGAAAGAAAAGGTTCTCATCTGGCTGTAGTGAATCGCCCATGCCCTTTCCATACGGGACCTCATTGAGAGGTTTCAACGCGGGTCGGCAACCATCTGCCGTGTTCTACGTGAGGTGGTCAACGCCATCAACTCTCTCGCATCATCAGTCATCAGCTTTCCACGAGATGCATCGCGTATCCATGCACCATGGACAGGACGATAGGACTACCTTCCATGGTTTAGTGACTATGTGGGTGCTATAGATGGCACGCATGTCCCACTCATTGTTCCTTTGCATCGACGTGGTGCTTATGTGAATAGGCACGGTCAAATCACACAAAACATTCTTGCTGCTTGTACACCAGACATGCGTTTTTCTTTTGTAGCTACAGGATGGGAGGGTAGCGCTCATGATGCGAGGATGTTTTCAGACTCTCTCTCATGTGGGTTCCAACTTCCTATGAACAAGTTTCTATTGGCTGATGCTGCTTTTCCCGAATGGTATGGGCTTATGCCACCATGTTGCAGCCAACGGTACCACCTCAACAAGTTTGGACCGGGCGCAGCTCCACTGCAAGATGCTCAAGACATGTTTAATCGACGACATGCAAGCACCCGATCCATGATTGAGAGGGCATTCAGGGTCATGAAAACCCGGTGTCATTTTCTGCGAGGACTTCCAAATTACGCCCTACCAATTCAGCCTTGACTTACTCTGCATTGATTCGTTTTACATAATCTCATCTGGGATGTGGACTTCGATGTTGTCGTTGATATCTCATCGTACGGCCAAGGATAAGGGGACGGTTGGTTTTCGTCCATCTCTCATTGTGCTCTGTTGTGTCCTCCCCGCTTGTGTAGATGGGCGTGCAGATGACTGACGTCGAGACTTGACGCCGTTGGAGTGTCGCTCTGTGGAGCCGACGCACGCTGAGGCCCACTCACCTTTCGCTGGAGCCTCCTCCCTCAAATGATGCACTTAGCTCCATCAGCAGGCCTCCTCGGCGGTTGGGCCGCCGGCGGTCACTGCCACTGCAGATGCTGTCTGCATGCACCTTCCGCTGTGTCTGGTTGTGGCATTCCGTCTGCAGCATCATGCGGTGCCTAGGGTCCAGGTCTCCGATTGGCATCGCTCACTGTCGGAGGCATTGCCTTGGGTTCGGGCAGCCATAACTCCTTGCTGCTGTTTTCCTAGCTGATTCTGATTGCATGACTGCGTTTGCATCGTTGGTATTATGGCATGGTCCAGTTTTCAGGCAAAACTGGAGACATCCGGGTTTTGGACTGTCAGGCGTCTGGCAGGGCCCACCGCGAAAACCCTGCCTGCCAGAAAATAGGTTGAGGACTTTTTTCAGATTGGCTGGTTGGCTGAGTAACAAGTTCCACACTAGTGGGGAGGAGCTAGAACTTGGAGGGGTCTCCCATTGTTGCTCATTCTTTATTCCTAATCAGTCACTTTCAGTTTTTAGCTCCTTTCTGGCGCTAACACTAGCGCGCGCGTTTCTGAGTAACAAACACAGAGCTTCCAGACTTAGACTCTAGAGTAGCAGACTGAGGGGGCAGCACACTTGAGCAACGAGCGTGGAAGCCCACACGCTGCATCAACAACTTCGCTGCCCCAACCTGCTACCTAGGTTTTCTAGCTTGGTATCAGAGCCAAAGCATAGCAGCAGCAGCGGAAGACTGGCGTACAGGTGACAGACAACGCCGGCAGACCCCCATACGCGCTTGTGTAGGGGAAACACTGCTGGATTTTTTCCGACAGCATAGACCCGCCTGGTGGTGGCCTCAGAATTTTTCCCACGGCCACTGGGCCAAGGGAAATGCTGCCGAAAACTTTTGGCAGCGCTAACCCCCACGCGTGACGCGAGGAGGTGAGCATGCCGCGTCCGACACCTGCAGGCGACGACGCACGTTGCAACATCACCCAAGTGTAGTGACTGGCACCGACATGCAGCAGCAGTAGTCTGTAGCAACGATAGCCGCATGCAACGGCAGCGAGCAGTGGTAGCAGCAGCCAGCAGCAGTTGCGTGTAATAGTAGCAGTAGGCAGAAGTACCAGCTCATAGCAGCCCGCAACAGCAGCAGCCCGCAGTAGCAGCAGCCCGCAACAGTAGCTCGCAGCAGTAGCCGCCGGTTGCAGCACCCCGCAACAACACCCTACAGTAGAAGCGAGAAACACCGGCAGTAAGTAGCAGCAGCAGCAGGTTGCAACAGCCAAAGCAGCGAGCCGCAGCACCAGCCAGCTACAACAGCAGCAGCAACAAGTAGCTGCCGGTAGCAGCCAGTATCGGCAGCAACTGCTCGCTACCCGTAGCGAGCGAGTAGCAATCAACTTCCCGCTGCTGCCAGCGAGCAACAGCTCGCTGCCAGCAAGCAGTAGCTCGCTGCCAGCAAGTAGCAGCTCGCTACTCGCATCCAACAGCGGGCAGCTGCCCGTTGTGATAGACGAGAGAAGGGAAAAAAATGCAACAGAAAAAGACCCCCCACCCCACCAGCTTTGTTGGTGCGTCTGCAGCAGCTCCCTTTGCTGTTGCAGTAGCTACAACAACCGCAGTAGCCCACAACAGCAGCAGTTTCTGCTGTAACTGCAACAGCATCAGCAGCAGCACCAGCAGCAGCAGTAGCAACCGCAGCAGCAGCAACAGCCGCAACAGTAGCAGCCACAGCAAGAGCAGCTGCAACAGCAACAGCAACAGCAGTTGCAGCAGCAGCGGCAAAAGCAAAACCAACAGTACCAGGAGCATCAACAGCAGAGCAGCAACAGAAGCAGTAGCAGTTGTAGCAATAGCAACAGCAGCAACAGTAGCTACAGCAGCGGCCGCAACAACAACCATTGCTGATGCCAGTATTGCACTGCTGACGTCACTATTGACATCACTACTGATGTCATCAACTCACAAAAGAAAAGAGGGGGCAAGGGGAAGGGGAAGAAAACCTAAGGGTGGGCACGACGTCCACTGCCCTTCGCTGCCGTCACTGTTGACGTCAGCAACACACAAGGGGCATCAAACCATGGCTGGTAGCCCCACGTGGGAGGGGTCCTCCTCTGTTGGGGGGACACCCACCCCCCCTTTCTTGCAGCGACTATAGCAGCAGGAGCAGTAGCAGCAGCGGTAGCAGCAGCAGCAACAACAGTAGCAATAGCAGTAAGAGCAGTAGTAGTAGCATTAACAGTAGCAGCAGCAACAACAATAGGAGGAGCAGTAGCAGTAGCACCACTAGTAGCACCACCAGCAGAAGGAGTAGCATGAGCAACAGGAGCAGTAGTAGCAGTTGGAGGAGCAGCAGCAGCAGCAATAGCAGAAGCAGCAGCAATAGCAGCACCAGCAGAAGTAGCAGTAGTAGCAGCAGCAATGGCAGTAGCCCTCAGGTATCATTGGCGACAACCCTGACCCCCTCGCTACTCTTCAGCAATAGCTTGTCGTCCTGACGCAACATCTTGCGGCACTACACCCGTTGGTCTCTCAGACTGCCGCCAGTGCACCACCATCCTTCATCCCTCCAGAGCACGCCAGCCCTGCTGTGTCTGCTGCCATGCACTACCTAGCGTAGCAGCAGACTTAGCGCCAGCGGTAGATAGTGACCTCCGTCCTTGGCCCCACTCTAGGTGCCGACCGCAAGCAAAAGGACTTGGAGACGCCGCCGCCGCCGCTTCAGGCCAGCGAGCAGTGCCAGAGCTGGGAGCTCAGCTTCCGTATCTGGGCGTAGAGTGAGGGCCTGTGGACATACTACACCCTGCCATATGATGCCACCCTGGCCGAACAGTTGTATGACGCTGGTCGTGCCATTCGCGCTCTAGTCCTTGTCGCCCCTCTAGCTTCCCGCCTCGCCCTCGAGCCCTTCTTAGGCGACTGCACCGCTGGCGCCACCCCAGACCCTACAGCTGCGTGGCACGTCCTCACTCGTCCCCATCGCCTGTCCAACAAAGCTGAGACCAGCCGCCTGTTGCGAGAGTTCAACTCCCTGCACATGGGGGAGACCGAGACGGTCACCTCCTACTGGCAGCAGGCGCAGGACATCCTTCGTCGCCTCGGGACCTCTGCCCCACATCCTCTGGCCGCGCTCCTCACCATCAAGCACGGTGCCATCGACGCGTACACGGTAGTCTTTGTCCACTACTCTTATGACGTCCTCTCCACCATGGCGGCCGAGGGCACCCTCATGCCCTGTGCATACGAGCTCTTCCTCTGGATTGAGGAAGCTCGTCTGGAGTCCCGCCTCAAGTGCACGGAGGCTCTCGCCTCCCCTGCCGTTGCCTCCGTGGCCGACGCCTCCCCCGTCACAGCTACCTCATCGTCCTCAAGGATGAAGAAGCATCGGAACAAGAAAGGCAAGGGTCAGCAACAGCAGCATCAACGACCGTCGATCGGGTCCAGCGGTGGAGGGTCGGTCTGCCACAACTATGGCCAGTGCGGGCACGAGTGGTACACGTGCCCTCTACCAACGGACAAGGCGCGCGTCATCGCCACCATGCATCGCCAGCGGGAGCGCCGTCTCGCCTCTACCGCCGTAGCTGTCGCCGACTCTGAAACTTCGACCTCATCCAATAGCTCCACCACTCGGGTTGCTTTGCCAGTCCAGCCAACACCAGCGTCGCAACAGTCGGCGCCGACACACTCCTCCTTCTACCCGGGCTCTGGCGCCATCACCCCGCACTCCGTCTACACTCCCAAGTTGTCCTCCCGTGAGCGTCAGTTGGAGAAGTTCACCGCGCTCCACCTTGGTTTGCCTCGCCCTCCTCCCCACGGAAGTGCGAGTTGAATCACTTCCTGCTCTCCTGCCCAGCTGTGCATGACTGAGACTGAGCTACGGTCATGTCCCATTTCCTTGTCTGTCTTGTCATCTCCCATGGCTTCCGCTACCCCTTCCCATGACGACGTTGTATGGCTTGACGATTGGCAGTCTCGGTTCGTGCCTCCTTCTACCGCGTTTGTGTCCCTTGCCTACTGCCATGTGACCGTTAGGGATCTGGCGACCCCGGTCCAGGACCCTGCCGAGACCTGGATCATCGACTCCGGGGCCACGCATCACATGATGGCCTCTCGTGAGGCCTTTGGTATGCTCGGTCCTGTTGGTGATGGCTCTGGTGTTCGGACGGGCTCCGGACAGGTGTTGCTTGTCTGTGGTGTTGGTGTCGTTCGTTTCCGTGGTCCTTCCAGTGACGTTTTTCTGACCGATGTCCTCTTCGTCTCTGGTCTCGAGCTCAGCCTCCTGTCCGTCACTGCCCTTGACCGTATGAGCATGGACGTTGTGCACTCGCATGGTGTTGGCACTGTGTCGCTGCGTCCGTCTGGTCTTGTCGTACTACACGCCAACGCTCGTGGCAACCTATGGCATGTCGCTCACAGCTCCTCCTCTCCTTCCGTCTCCTCCCCGTTGGCCGCCTCATGCCATGTGTTTGTCACAAGTACGCTTTCTCCTCAGCACACTCGCCTCTTGCACCGCCGCCTCTGCCACGTCCACTCTGTTGCAGTAGACAGCATGCTCCACACCCAGCCGGCCAAGGGCCTTAACCCGGAGACTTTCCCCCTCCCGTGCCCCACTGAGTGCAATGATTGCGCTCAAGGGAAAATGCACCGGTCAAGGTATCCTTTGTCTTCCTCTTGTGCGTCCGCCCCTCTCGACCTTGTCCATTCCAACGTCACGGGCCCTCTCCCCACCGATTCCGTTGGCGAGCACGACCGCTATGTCCTAACCCTCACTGACAACTATTCTCGCTACCGTTGGGTCTTCTACCTTCGGCAGAAGAGGGAAGTCGCCCGAGCCATCCACGATTGGCTTGTCCTCGCAGAGCGCGTGTGTAGCCGCTCTCTTTGCCACTTTTGCTCCGATCGCGATGGTCAGTACATGGGTGAGCCCACGACCTTTCTTGCCTCCCGCGGGATCCACAATGAGACATCCGCGCCCTACACTCCCGCCCAAAACGGTGTCTCCGAACGGTGGAACCGTACCATGGCCGACGCCGTCCGCACCATGCGAGTCGAGTCCGGTCTTTCCGATGGCTTCTATTTTCCAGCCATGGCCTACATGACCTGGGTCTAGAACGGGATTCCCCACGGTCCCCTTCCCCGCGAGTCCACGCCGTACCATCATTGATGCAATCAGCGAGCTGACCTCCGCCCGGCTCGCGTCCGGGGCTGCGTGGCCATTGTGTGGCAAACTCGCCCCCCACAGTAGGGCGGCAAACTCGCCCCCCACGGACGTCCCTGCACCTTCATTGGTTTCTCTCATCAGTGCAAGGCCTGGCGCTTCCGGGATCCCTCCCATCACTGCATCGTCAAGTCTCGGGATGTCCTCTTCTTCGAGGACCTGTTTCCTCGCGACCTCATACGCTCTGGCTCGTCCGTGTGTATGCCGTCGCGTGGGGGACTGGTGAGTCTGTCCTCCAACATGCAGTGTCCGAGTGACACATCCCTTAGTCCCTCTGAGCCGGCACCCCCAGTCGTGTCCGCTGGTCCCTCTGAGCTGATAGCCCCAGTCGCCTCTGCTGGTCCCTCCAAACCAACAGCCCCAGTCGCATCTGCTGGTCCCTCCAGGCCAGAAGCCCCAGTCGTGTCCACTCGTCCATCTGGACCAGCAGCTCTAGTCACGTCCGCTTGTCGCTCCGGGACGGCAGCCCCAGTCGGGTACACTGGTCCCTCTCAACTGGCAGCCCCAATTGCGTCCGCTGGTCCCTCCGGGCCAGCAGCCCCAGTCGCGTCCGCTAGCACCTCCGGGCCGGCAACCCCACTTGTGTACTCTGGTTCCTCTGAGTCGGCAGTCCCCGTTGCATGCGATGGTCTCGACGGACTGGTAGCTCCAGTCGCGCCCGCTGGCCCCTCTGGGCCAGCAGCCCCGGTCGCATTCGCCGGCCCCTCTAGGCCAGCAACCCCGTCCGCCTCCATTGGCTTGTCGGACTACGTGCCATCGCCTGTCCTGCCACGCTACACACATGGCCCAGGGGGCAGCCTCCAACCCTGACCGTCGGTGAGCGTGCACACCGTCGCACCACGTTCCGTGGCGCCTCGACCCTCCGTGGCCCCACAGTAGGGCGGCAAACTCGCCCCCCACGGACGTCCCTGCACCTTCATTGGTTTCTCTCGTCAGTGCAAGGCCTGGCGCTTCCGGGATCCCTCCCATCACTGCATCGTCAAGTCTCGGGATGTCCTCTTCTTCGAGGACCTGTTTCCTCGCGACCTCATACACTCTGGCTCGTCCGTGTGTATGCCGTCGCGTGGGGGACTGGTGCGTCTGTCCTCCAACATGCAGTGTCCGAGTGACACATCCCTTAGTCCCTCTGAGCCGGCACCCCCAGTCGTGTCCGCTGGTCCCTCTGAGCTGATAGCCCCAGTCGCCTCTGCTGGTCCCTCCAAACCAACAGCCCCAGTCGCGTCTGCTGGTCCCTCCAGGCCAGAAGCCCCAGTCGTGTCCACTCGTCCATCTGGACCAGTAGCTCTAGTCACGTCCGCTTGTCGCTCCGGGACGGCAGCCCCAGTCGGGTACACTGGTCCCTCTCAGCTGGCAGCCCCAGTCGCGTCCGCTGGTCCCTCCGGGCCAGCAGCCCCAGTCGCGTCCGCTAGCACCTCCGGGCCAGCAACCCCACTTGTGTACTCTGGTTCCTCTGAGTCGGCAGTCCCCGTTGCATGCGATAGTCTCGACGGACTGGTAGCTCCAGTCGCGCCCGCTGGCCCCTCTGGGCCAGCAGCCCCGGTCGCATTCGCCGGCCCCTCTAGGCCAGCAACCCCGTCCGCCTCCATTGGCTTGTCGGACTACGTGCCATCGCATGTCCTGCCACGCTACACACATGGCCCAGGGGGCAGCCTCCAACCCTGACCGTCGGTGAGCGTGCACACCGTCGCACCACGTTCCGTGGCGCCTCGACCCTCCGTGGCCCCACGTGTCTCCTCCACTCCCATGGTCGTGAGTGGGGACCCTTCCACCAAGGCCCTCGGCTTGAACACCTCAGCCATCATTACAAACCTTCACCCGGGCTCCGTACTGGGCTACGTCATGTTTCATCATGAGCATCGGCACGCTGTCGTGGCTACACTCGCGCGCATCCCACTTGGGACTAGAGATGCAAACGCTCTCTCAGTCTGCTCCACATCACGCCCGGAGGATCCAACCACCCTGCACAAGGCACGAGCCTCTCCTGAAGCCGCACACTTGGACGTTGCATGCGCTGATGAGCTCACCGCTATCCGACAGCACCATGTATACGACCTCGTTGACCTTCCTCCAGGTCGGAAGGTCATCGGTGCCAAGTGGGTCTTTCGGTGCAAGTGGAAGCCCGACAGGTCCTTGGACAAGTACAAGGCCCGCCTTACAGCCAAGGGGTTTGCCTGAATTCTTCAAGTCGCCTATGACCAGATCTTTGCTCCTGTTGGCCGGTTCTCCTCTAGCTGGGCGCTCTTCAGCCTTGTCGCCCATCATGAGTGGGAGCTACATCAGATGGATGTGAGCAACGCCTTTCTCCATGGTTCACTTGAGGGTGAGGAGCTCTATATGGTGCAGGCCCCAAGCTTTGACAATGGCACTGGGAGAGTCTGGCCACTGCATAAGGCCTTGTATGGCCTGAAGTAAGAGCCTCCGTGCTGGAACCAAGAAATCAGCAGCACGCTCCTTCATGGCGAGCTCCAGCGCAGCACCGTTGACCCCGCAATGTTTGTCACTCCGCGAGGCCAAACTTTTGCTGCTGTTCTGGTTTACGTCGACGATCTCCTCATTGCGTCGCCAGACACTGCTGCCTTCCACCGTGTCAAGGACTTGCTACATACCGCCTACGAGATGAAGGATCTTGGATCTGCCAAAGTCTTCTTGGGCATGGAGCTTGAGCATTATCGCTCCCAGGGCGTCCTGCACATCCACCAGGCCGCCTATGTGCAGACGCTGTCCACCTGCTTTACGGAGGACCTGGCACTCATGTCGAGCGCATCCTCACCCATGTCACCCAATGGTCAGGTGAAGCTGAAGAGTCCTAACCCAGCTATTGTGGGGGAGCCAGTTGACGTGACCATGTACCCGTGAGTCATCGGGTCACTGATGTTCCTGGCGACGACGACGCGCCCAGACATCACGTTTGCCGTCAACCTCCTAGCCCAGTTTTCTCAGGAGCCGCGTCACCTCCGCTACGAGGCCATGATCCAAGTACTGCGTTATGTTGTCTGCATCCCTCGGCGAGGTCTCATGTTTTGCCGTCGGCCGTCTGTTGTCGCGGTGGGCTACACCGACACTGACTGGGCTTGCAGTCCGGACGGTAAGAGTCGTAGAGGCTGGATCTTTCTGATTGGCGGCACAATTGTGTCCTTGTGCACTGGAAAGTAGTACTGAGGCTCAGTACATTGCTCTTGGCTCAGGCACATGTGAGAGTGTGTGGTTGCATCGTGTGTTTCCCGAGTTGCGTCAATCTGTCACATCCATCACATTGCATTATGATAATGAGAGTGCCATGGCCATCGCCGACAATGACAACGTGCATCACACACGCACAAAGCACTTCAATGTTGAGTATCACTATCTGCGTTTGTTGTTGCATGATGGCAGCATCAGCATCGTGTGGGTTGAGACAGTAGGGCAGTTGGCTGACTTCTTGACAAAGGCACTGAAATACGACTCGTTAAAGAAGGCTGTGAGTTTGGTCGGCATGCGTCCGTGAGTGACTCTCTCTGTCCCTGCTTGCGTTTCTGCTTGGCATGGGGCAGTTTGGTCGTTGACTGTGTCTCTGTCCACACATGTGCACTACGCTTGTGAGTCATGGGGGAGTGTTGGTTTTTGTCCATGTCTCATTGTACTCTTTGGTGTCCTCCCGGCTTGCGTACATCGGCGTGCACATGACTGACGGCGAGACTTGACGCAAACCTGCATTCCTTGGTGGAATGCAGGTTTGCATTCCACCGAGGATGCGGTGGAGACGACGCACGCTGAGGCCCACTCACCTTTCGCTGGAGCCTCCACCCTCTGACAATGCGCTCAGCTCCACCAGCAGGCCTCCTCGGCGGTCGGGCCGCCGGCGGTCACTGCCACTACAGATGCTGTCTGCATGCACCTAGCGCTATGTCTGGTTGTCGCATTCCGTCTGCAGCATCATGCGGTGCCTAGGGTCTTGGTCTCCTGCTGTATGGCCCTGTTTGGCATCGCTGACTGTCGTAGGCAATGCCTGGGTTTGGGCAGCCATAACTCCTTGCTGCTATTTTTCTAGCTGATTCTGACCGCACAGCTGTGCTTGTAGCATCGGTATCATGGTATGGTCCAGCTTTCAGGAAAAACGGACGACGCCCGGGTTTTGGGCTGTCAGGCGTCTTGCAGGGCTCGCCGGAGAAAACCCTGCCTGCCAGAAAATAGGTCTAGGACTATTTTCAGATTGGCTGGTTGGCTGAGTAACGAGTTCTACACTAGTGGGGGGGAGCTAGAACTTGGAGGGGTCTCCCATTGTTGCTCATTCTTTAT
Source organism: Penium margaritaceum (assembly GCA_023375785.1). Taxonomy (NCBI): domain Eukaryota; kingdom Viridiplantae; phylum Streptophyta; class Zygnematophyceae; order Desmidiales; family Peniaceae; genus Penium; species Penium margaritaceum. Next base: position 20,679 of record SZWC01025924.1, read on the forward strand.
TCCTAGTTAGTCACTTTCAGTTTTCAGCTGCTTTCTGGCGCTAACACTAGCGCGCGCGTTTCTGAGTAACAAACCCAGAGCTTCCAGACTTAGACACTAGAGCAGCAGATTGAGGGGGCAGCAGACTTAAGCAACGAGAGTGGAAGCCCACACGGTGCATCAACAACGCCACTGCCCCAACCTGCTGCCTAGGTTTTCTAGCTGGGACGACAATGAAAACAGACCACGAGCGGTTATCGCAAGACAACACGGCAACGCATCAATCCATGCACAGAGATCATGACTTGCATCTGGGATGTGGGCGTAGTATGAGCAACAGTTGGAGTTGGAGGATTACATGCAAATACACTTTCCCTAAACAATGAATTGATCGATTGCTAAACAAGGGCTGATCAATACGCACCATCAGCATCCTCATCCAAATCCTCTCTCTGCGGTCCAAGCACTTCATGCACAGCCTGCCGGCATTCACCCTTGTTCTCCGAGGCAGAACCAGGCTGACTGCCACTGCCCGCGTCCTCTGCCTCGTAGGACATGAACTTGGGGCATGGGGTTAGCTTGGGGAGTGATGGGCGCATGGGCTGGTCAACCATAACATAAGGTGGGTTGCTGGGGTCGCGACCAAGATAGCGCGAGACGACTTCCATGCGTAGCTCACCGGAACTAAACACAATCCGCACACAAAGCCCGGTGAATTTTCATGGCATCCAGGAAAAAGAGCTTATTCTATATGTGCATCATCTTGTCGGCGTCCACGAGCTTGATAGCCATGTCATAGCTTGTCTTCGGACCATCATTGAACATCACCCACTTCACCTTAGACGGAGTGCGTTGCATGCGGTCAACATGCTCGATCTGGCGGTCAAGAACCCGCTTCCACTTCGCTGGCCGAGCTACAGCATCCTCATCACCTGTATGGTCGATGGGCTCCCCGAAATCACCACATCCAACTCCCTCACTGCTTAAAACATGCTCCCACATGCCTTATCTCTAGCAAACAGCTGTGTGGCATCATCAAACCATGGCAACGGCCTCCCTTCTAGCTTACCCTGTTCTGGATTTTTACTTCGCACCTCTTCCCACTTCTCCTGAGACAACTCGATGTGCCATGACCTATGGTTCAATCAAATCCCACTCTGACCTACAAGGCTATAAGCTAGCTTCCAACGTGCAGCGGTGTTAGCTAGCCGGGACCGAACCTCAATCCTGGTGAGGTACTCCATCATGCAGAACTCGCGGGAGAGGTGGGGCGCGATGCGGTCGTGGAGCTTGGTCATCCACCCGTTGGTGCCATGGTACTCCACCACATAAGCCAGGGCCACCTTCACGAGGATGCAGCCACTCTCGATTGTACGGAAGTTTTTCCCAGTCTGACCGGCGACGGTGCGATCAGACGTCGCTCAGCAGCGCCTCTTGGTTGTACTCCACTTCACCACCAGGCGCCTCGTACGCTCCATCGCGGTTATGACGCATGCGTGCAAGGAATGGGATGTGGTCCAATGAGGAGTCTTGAGCCACAGAGGGAGACGACGATACCGTAGGCAAGCTGGTGAAGGGACTGGAGGAGTTGGAGCTGGAGGGTTCTGTCATGGTGTAGAACGGTGGCGTCGAGAACGTGGTAGCTGTAAGAAGTGCACATACCAGTCGGCCTTTGTGCATGGCGAGCACTGAGTTGGCGACGCAATGATGCGGTTCGAACAGGGGTGCGCCTCAGTTCAAACGTTTGCATTTGGATGCTCAAAGTACCAATTTCAACGAAACGAGCATCCACCAATTGCTGTGGGTAGATCAATTGAATTTCAATATTGTACATACTTTCAACTTCACAAAAACTCAGTCACGTAATCCCGAGTTCACTACAATTTCAGTGACTTTATTTCAGTCAAATGAGCGAAGATGGGGTCTATGACTTGACTCCACTGAAAGATAAGGGTTTCATTGACCGCCAAAAGTCGGCGAACACTCTCTGGCGGGATCGCAACATTCCTCGTCATCTCGCTAACGTCCATGTCAACTCGCCACGCATATGTGGCACGCGCAAAAGGTCATTGAATACTGAATTCAGCGATTGCGGAACTCGGCAATTGTTGGCACAGAGGCACTTTCTCTCGGTGGTGTGCCGCATATTCGGACAGATGCCTTCCAGCATAATCTTTTATGAGCAAGTGGTTAGGGCCGCTTTGTCAAATACTTCAACCAGCCCAGCTACATGACCAATGGGGAAAGACGAGTAATAGTGTGAAGTTGTCACGTAGATTACCTATTGTTACATTGGATGAATAAAACAAAGAACTTGTAAACAGAAACGTCTCACCTCCCTTCGCTCATGTGATCACATGCACCTCATCACTGTGGTTTGAACGGAACCAACAGCAGTCAAAACAGTGGTGTCTATGGAACATGAGAGTAAAAAGAGCAAGAGTGAGTGGGTGGCGGGTGGAGCTCGCTATCCGAGCCCACCCGTCGGCCGGTGACGTGGAGCTCACCGGTGCCCACTTGAAGTGCAAGGGGTAAACCCCCTTCGATTTCCACAAACCCACAAGAACCCAAACCTGAAGTTTAGGTCTAAACTATGCTAGTTCTAACTGCCACCGTTTCACAAACAGGACAAAACTATGTCACAAATCCAACGAAGTTCAAACATGCATCGGTACCAAAGTCGACTGTGTTTGACCAAGGTACGTGCGCTCTAGGAGAGAAGCCAGCACGTGTGATGGCGGCTAGAATGCAACCTGTGGCTGCTCGGCGGACTTGCGTCTGCTCCCCCAGGCTTTTGGAACCTCCACCTCATCAGGAGTCTGCATGGCAAAGGACGTGAGCCGAGGGGTCACACTAAGTACACAACATCACTCCCCTATGAGCACACGGCGAACAGGTCCACCCACGTAGCAACACTGAAGCGAATGACAGCACAAGAGCAACGATGAAAGACGATCATGAATGCAGCTCAAAGGCAGAGTTAAGTCCACAGTATAGGTAGGGTGCAATCCCACAGAACGAGCAGCCGCCAGAAACTTTGTACGGCTAATGGCCTTTGTTAGAAAATCAGCACGCTGTGAGTCAGTGCCAACCCACACGACCTGAATCTCACCTCAATCCACCAGGTTCCAAACATAGTGGTACTCAACATTAATGTACTTTGCGCATGCATGGAACACACCGGAGTTTTCTGTGATGGCCTTAGCGCTTTGATTGTCACACCCAAGCACAACAGGGGGCATGGACTGACCTAACTCACGTAACAGACGCACCAACCACACACTCTCGGTCGCGTCAGCGCCCATAGCCACGTACTCAGCTTTTGCAGTGCTACAAGCGATGCAGCCCTGCTTGCCACTGCGCCACGAGACGGCTGTTCCCCCAATGAGGAAGATGTAGCCGGTGCCACTCTTGTCATCCGGACTCCACGCCCAGTCACTGTCTGTGTACCCGTCAAGGACCACTGAGGCCTGCCCTCGGTAGTGAAGTCCCATGCGAGCAGTGGAGACGACCTATCGCACGCACCGAATTGCGGCCTCAAGGACCCGTCTACGCGGCGCCTGTGAGAACTATGCAAGCAGGTTGACTGTGAAGGCGATGTCTGGCAGTTTCGTCGTGGCCAGGTACATGAGTGAGCCAATGACTCGCAAGTACAAGGTCACGTCGACCAGCTCTCCCAGCTTTGCTGGATCATCGACCTTCACAGCGTCCTGTCCGTCTGGGGTGATCGGAGAGGACGCCGTGCGCACGTCGCTGAGCAACTTGGCAAAACGCTCCCCGAGAGTGAGGGCATATCGCTCCCGATGGATCAAGAGCGTCCAACGAGCGTGATCACAAACAATCTGCATGCCTAGAAAGACTGCGGCCTCTCCCAGGTCTTTCATTTTGTACGTCGATTGTAGCACGCCCTTGGCCGCCTCGACAGCCTTTAGGTCAGGCGAGGCAATCAAAAATTCATCGACATAGACCAGGATGGCTGCAAAGGTAGCAGTGGTCTGGTGAAATAAATGCGACGGGTCTGCAATGCTCTGAACATAGCTCAGTTGTAGGAGCGTGCCAGTGATCTCCTTGTTCCAGCATCGAGGCGACTGCTTCAGGCAGTACAACGCTTTCCGCAGCCGGTACACGCGGCTGGTGCCATCCTTGAACCCTGGTGGCTTGACCATGTAAATCTCTTCTTCTAGCTCTCCATGTAGGAACGCGTTTTTGACGTCCATTTGGTGGAGTTCCCAGTCGTGCTGGGCCACCTGGGACAGCAGACCCAAGGCCGTGGTCGTGCGTCCATTTGGTGCGTAGGTCTCAGTGAAGTCAATCCCCTCCACCTGAGAGAATCCTTTCGTAGTCAGCCGTGCTTTGTTGTGATCAATTGTGTTGTCCGGCTTCAGCTTCTTACGCAAGACCCACTTGGCCTAGACTGCCTTTTGTCCGGGCGGCAGGTCCACAAGATGGTAAACCCCATGTTCCTTGATAGTCGGCAGCTCAGCCTCGCATGCGAGGCTGATGCGAGGCTGATGCGAGGCTGATGCGAGGCTGAGCTGCTGGCTATGGTGCTCAGCCTCGCGTCAGGCTCTGGCTGGACCCGACGCAGCACTCTGGTGCTCAGCCTCGCGTCAGGCTCTGGCTGGACCCGACGCAGCACTCTGGTGCACCAGAGTGCTGCGTCGGGTCCAGCCAGAGCCTGACGCAGTGTGCTGGGGCCCGGCGTCACCCCCACCACATTGGGGTCAGGGGCTACAGCATCTTCCCCACGCATGGCCGAAACACAGGCCAAAGACGGGGGGGCAACAGTGACTGTGGACTCTGCAGAGTCCACCGCAAGTTGACACTCATGACCAAGGAGAGCGAGGCCTATATCACAACCCGGGTGGACTTCAGTGAGCCCCTGCGCAATGAGGCCCAAGGCCCTCATGCCAGGGTCGCCGCTGTGCATGCTACAAGTAGGATGCAGGAAAGCGTCCACCCTCACCTCGCCGGTATGGTTTCAATGACGGTACAACTGGGGCAAGTGGTGGACACTCGTCAGACACAGACACGACTGGCAATGTGCCAGGTGATGCCGACGCGTCGACTGAGCAGATGGAGGGTGAGGGAAACGCAGATGACATGACTGGTGATGTAGCTTGCGCAGGTGCTACAGGCGACGAAAAAGACACCGGTGACTCTACTGGTGATGCAGGTGCTGGGGACAGGGGTAGCACTGGGGACGCGACCTGTGACAAAGATTCCCGTATTGTAGGAGATGGCGGTGGACCGATGGACGCAGGTCGGACAGGTGACGCGGTCAATGCGGGCGGCGTAGACGACGCTGGCGAGTTTGTTGGTGGGTGGGACGGACCCGTAGCGCCCAGGCTGGCCAGGACAGCACCATCGGCCAGCCCACCCTCCGTTGCACGTGGAATCGTACCGCACCCAGGGGAATGCAACTGCAGGGTACCCTCGGTGGGCAGATCTCTGAAGGAAAGGCGCTCAAAAAATAGTGTCTCGAGACTCGACAATGCGCCACCGACTGGGGTCCCAAAACCGCTAGGCCTTGGAGCGTGTAGCCACGCCTACAAACGTACAGACGCGGCCTCGAGGGGAAAACTTGGACCCTTGCTGTTCTGGTGTGAACCAGACGCAGGCAAGGGACCCCTACACGTGCGCGAGCCAGAGGTCGGCACGACGTCCATACCACAGTTGGTACGGTGTGTGTGTGTGTGTGTGTGTGTGTGTGTGTGTGTGTGTGTGTGTGTGTGTGTGTGTGTGTGCGTGTGTGTGTGTGTGTGTGTGTATGTGTGTGTGTTCGGGAGGGGGCCATGATGGATCCAATTCCNGCATATCCCATTGCACATGGTGTGGGGGTCCCCTGCACTGTTTACACGCACCCTACCCACTTTTGGGTCGTGTTTGGTGATGGGGTGTGACGAGGTTCGAAACCTGTCCGTGGACCTGCAGTCAGAATTTTTACGAAGTCCCCGAGTAACAAAACATACTACTGAGTTTCGGACACCGAGCCAGGTTTTTGGCTAAGTCCCTCAGTAACAACCTGCACTACTGGATCCGGTGGATGATCCGCCGGATCAGGTGGATCATCCACCGGACGCCTCGGCAGGCCTATCGGAGCATTTTCTCCAGATGGTGTTTTTGTTACTCGGTCCGGTCGATTATCGACCGGATTTCGAGTCGCAGCCGGCTCCCAGAGCCGCTGCGCATACCCCAACGTTGGAAGGCCATATCTCCCTTGATACTTGTCCGATTCTGGCGAAACAACTTTCACCGGATTCGTCAACTTTTAGGGGCAATCCTTCATTTTAGGATCCGAGCAGTTTTCGAGTCTCCAGATCCACCGGAGCGGAGTTTCCATTTTCTGGCGGCTCGTCAGCGCCTCCCGGCGCCGCACTTGGGCATACGGAGGGGCAATTTTTCAACAGCCATGAGGAATCCTGTTCCAGACCCATGTCATGTAGGCCATGCCCTCAAAGGCGAACGCTTCAGGCATGCTGCTGTCTGCCAGCATGGAGCGAACCGCATCTTCCATGGTGCGGTTCCAACGCTCAAACACACTGTTTTGTTGTGGCGTGGCTGGGGCTGAGAGGTTGTGAAACACCCCCACTTCGGCAAAGTAGCGGTCAAGATCCCCCATGTCTTCACCGCCCCCATCAGAACGGAAGTTTTGGAAGGTATGGCCAAACTGGCGTTCGGCCATGACTAGCCATGTACGCACAGCACGTGCAGCATCGCTTTTTAGGCGCAGACTGAAGACCCAATGCATCGGGGTGAATTCGTCCGTGATCGTTAGGACGTAACGCCTTCTGTCATCCTGGAACTCCACAATTAGGGGTCCAAGGAGATCCGAGTGAACCAGCTCAAGGGGCTTGAGAGCTCGTGAGATAGACAGAGGGTATGTGGCACATTGCATTTTGCCTTGCGCGCATTAGAGGCAATAAGTCTTGGGCGGCACCTCAAAGGACGCCGCGTCAAGACCGAGTGCAGGTTGGGTGCAAATCAGACGGTCTACATCATCCAAATGGACGTGGCACAAGCGTCCATGTAGTCGACGTTGATGCTCAGGTGACAGCGTGCCTGTCACGAACACTCGTGCAGTGGGGGATGTAGCGACGGTGGTCGATGTGGGACAGCTGGAGACATGGTACAAGTCCCCGACTGCCTTGCCACGAAGCACCACTTCAGCAGTGGCACAAACGGAGACAGTGGTATCCTCACCGGTGAATGCCAAAGTGAGACCCATCCGTGTGCAGGCACGTCTAGACAGCAAACTGAGTTCTACGCCAGGCACACATAGCACGTTTGAAATGCAAAACGGCCCAGACGGCCCATGGAATTACACCACACCTTTGCCCTAAACAGGAACCTCATGCCCAACAGCCGTACGCACAGACTTCACAGAGCCATCAGGACCAAGGACGACAAAGTCACGGCGACGACATGTCATGTGATGGGTGGCATGCTGTCCAGGTGGCATCCGTCACACGCTCGGGTGACGTCACTGAACAACTCCCAACAGTGCAGACGGTGGACAGAGATGACTCAGCAGATGACTGTTACATCGCACAAGCAACACGTGCTTGCGACTCATCAAGCCAGAACAGGTCGTCGTGACCTGCGCATACTGCGGCAAAGACAGCGGACAGACCAGCATCATCACGTGCGACGAACGACTCCACAGACTCAACGGCACACTGTGCCCCGCCACCACCATCACGACTACACATCACAGACTCGACAGACCCAGCAGTGGAACCCCTCGGCTCAGTCAACACACTCGCACCTCCCTGAGTTATGAGTCGGAGAAGCTGGCGGAGCTCGGCGATGTCACGGGCTTGGGTCGCAAGCTGCTGTTCCAGAGGTGTCAGGTCGCTGGTGGTGTCCTCTATTGCATCAGCTCCTGGTGTGGACTCCATGTCGGTCACGGTTGTGTTGTGTGCGGAGGCGTGCTCACGGTGCTCGAACACCTGTTGCAGTCCTTGCGCAATCTTCGTCCAATTGTTGGGGAGCTTGCACCTTGTGCAACGGTGTTCTACCCTACAGTTGTAGCACTCCCACTGCCTTTCACGAGTTGACTTCACCTGTTGCTTGCCAACCTTGCCGCCCCTCCTATTGTTTCCCTTCTTCCCTTCAACTACCGCTGCGGGAGCAGCTGCTACTACGGATGTCGTCGTCGGCAGTGACGATGGGATAGAGGAAGGGGGGAAGTTGCATGATGTCTGGACTACTGTGACGGCTGCGACTAATACGCCATGACGGGCGTCATTTGCGACCCCCACTCCTGCCACGTGTAGGAACTGCTTTGTGGCCCATGACAGAAAGAAGCCCCTGTCGGCCATCTCCTAAAGGCTGCTCAGGCTGAAATTGTCAAAGGTCTTGGCATACTTGTGCCCAACGCTGATTCTAATGGTGTTGAACGCCATGAGTTGGCCCGGTCCATTTTCCCCCAGAGTCCCGTACAGTCGCATCGCTCGCCGCCAGTGGTCAGCTGGTGCCTCGTGTCCACCCTCACGAAGGGAGTTGAAGTCTCATAGCCGCTGCGATGTCGTCGCCATGGTAGTTCCTTCAAAAAGGGTGGTCGCCAGCTTCCACGCCTCGAGCGGGTCAGCTCCAGCTCCGATGCGAGGGTCATCAAGAAAGGGTTCAAAGTCGAGGGTGTAATCCTCCGGGACGGCCTTCAAGAGACCATAGGCAGCGCGGGCGGTGATTGCTGCCTGCAAGGGGTCTGTACTCTGGTATTGGAGGGTGTAGTATGGTTACACCCCTTCACTAACTGACCACCTACGAAACCGTAGCGTAGTTGTCCTCCTATTGGTAGGCGGGGGGTTTGGTCTCAAACCACTTGGGTGGCTTCGTCGTCAGCAAAGCCGCCGGGACAACCTGCGCTGGCGATGAAGACGGGGGGCCTTCTTCCAACCCCAAACTCATGCGGAGCAGCTGGTCCTCTAGGGAGGCCGTGTCTGCGGTTGTCGTGGGCATGTTGCTAAGGCCTGCTTTGTTGATTGGTACTCCCTTACGCCCTGAGCGGGTTCGACGCCACTTTTCCAGCTGTGCGAGGCACAGGCGTAACATGCCCTCCTCATCGCTTGCGTCTGAGTCTGACTCGGGTGGCTGGGCGGATGGTTCAGCATCGAATGCTCCTAGAGACGCATCGACGTCAGCGGCAACGGCACTCTCGACAGTCATCTTGCCCTTGCGCACAGCGTTGCGGAGTAGCTATTGTTGCTGCTCCTACTGTTGTTGCTGTTGATGTTGTTGTTGTTGCTGCTGCTACTGCTATTGTGGCTAGCCTGCATCCCAAAACAGCTTGAACAGATCAGCTAATTTTTTGGCCATCTGTTCAGCCTACTGAGCCTACTGCACACGCAACTCGCGCAGGCCACGTGCCAGCGAGTTTGGACTAGACGGGGATTTGTCCCGCGTCATGACCGGTGTGTCGCCAACCACGCCGGAGGCGGCAGCGCCAGCATTTGCAGTGGAGCTGGTACTGCTGACTCCGGCAGGTGCGTCCTTAGGCATGGGGTCTGGTGCGGCAAGTGCCGCAAGTGCGTTTTTTACTACCGTTGGCACCGCTGTTGAGTGATTGTCGCTGCCGAAAGAGTTCGGCAGAGTTTACCCTGCCCCAGTGGGCGTGGGACCAATGTCGAGGCCTTTTTTCAGCCTGAAAACCGCCAATAGGCCCCTCCCACGCTGCCGAGAAAATCTCGACAGCGTTTCCCCCGTCCCAGTGGGCGTGGAAAATCAGGGAGAGGCCTTTTTCAGTCTGGAAACTGTCACTGGACCCCTCCCACGCCGCCCAAAAATTTTCAGCAGCGTTTCCCCCGCCCCAGTGGGCGTGGGAAATCTGGGAGGGGTTGTTTGGGACCACCGTTGTACCTGAACCCACCCCACCCAGCCCAAGAGTGGAGGGGAACCTAGCCAGTAGGGGGAGGGGAAGACCAAAGAGTAGAGCTGACGGCAGAGTGCCGTTGCTGCTGCCATCGCTACTGCTACTGCCGCTGTACGCTACCAACGCTCTAGATGCTGCATTGTGCAGCATTCATGACCGCACCAGCGGCTGCTGCCTACTTGCCCAGCCTATGGCTACCGCTGCTGCCCGCTGTTGTCGCTGCAGCTGCTGCTCCACGCAGCTGCCGCCGGTGCTGCGACTGCACAGATGCCACGGAGGGTGTGCAGTGGCGGCTGTGCGGTGGTAACCGCGGCAGCTGCCCAATGCCGCAGCTGCTGGCTGTGGCTACCGCTCGCTGCTATACGCCGTAGCTGCTGCGGCTGCTGCTCCGTGCAGCTACCGTGAATGCTGCTGCCGCGCAACCGTCACTGCAGCTACTGCTCGCTGCTGCTGTCACAGCTACTGGCGGCCACCGCCGCCCCGCTGCTGTGCTACTTTGCTGGTGCAGCCGCTGCTCCGCGCAGCCGCCTCTGCTACTGCTGCTTCTGCTTGGCTGCCGTTGCCGCTACTGCTCCGCGTAGCTGCTGGTTGGCTCAGCCGTTGCTGCGGCTGCTGGTCAGCAGATCCTCCCAGGATCCGCTGACCAGCAGCCCAGATACTAGAACACAAACGCCTCACCTCCCTTTGTTGGTATGGCTGGCTTCCACCCCTCATGAGCCACAGCCGTGGCAGCTACGGGTGCACCCGGAGCTGATGGTGATCGGTGGCCACATTGGAGATCGTGACGACGCGACGGGACTCCGGATCGTCCAGGGACTTACCCAGGAGCTATGACATGACAGATCCCTGAGGCGGGCCCTGGTGACATCGGAGGGACGACGGGTGGCGGACTACTAGCTTGGAGCTGGCCAACTACCGTTCCAGCGCCCCGGACACCGCCGGGACTCCCTACTGTTTTTCTGCAGCCTGCAGGAGTTTTTTTCGGCGGACTGGCCATGAGCCCGATTTGCATGTCTTTGCATTGCGTGTCCACCGTCTGATGATGAATGCATGCATGTGACCAGTCGTAGCGTCTGTTTTTTTTATCTTGCACGTCTAGGTTCAGACGGCGTAGCATTATGATATGTGTGCGCAGAGTTACGGCCAAAACAGTGGTTTTGGGCCGTTTTTAGGACAGCTCTTAGACCGCCGCGTGTGACACCCGCTGTGCGCCGCGGCAGGTATTTAGGCCATGGACCTGTCATTTGTTATCTCTCTCTGCAATTATATTCAGTTTGAGTTTCCTGACACTCTGTTTGTGTCCCTACCCAGACCCTTGCAGTTTTGTCTCTAACTGGTGACTGTTGTCACACGCTGACCTGGCGCTGACGCCTAGTGTCGCGGCAAGTGGTTAGGAAGGTTCTAGGAAACTTCTCATGGTATCACAGNGTAGTGTTGTGTAGCAGAAACGCAGCAGCAGCAATAGTGAGTGGCAGCAGCGGCAGTCACCCACCGCAGCAGCAGTTGATCCCGGAGGGACCCACCATGACTACGTTGCAGCGGAGCAGTGGAGGTAGCAAAGACAATAGCGGCTACGGGTACCAGCCCCTGCAGCAGCAGCACCGGGTGGCAGCAGCAGCACTGGGTGGCAGCAGCAGAACAGGGTGGCAGCAGCAGCCGTATGTGGCTATCGGTGTGTACACAAAAAAAAAGGAAGCAGCTTGCACTAGCAGGTTGGTGCTGTAGCAGCATTCGCAGCACCAGCAGGTAGCAACTGCAGCAGCAGCATCAGCAGGCGGCTGCGAGTAGCAGCACCAGGCGGCAGCAAGCAGCAGCAGCAGCAGCAAGCACCGAATCAGTAAGCAGTAGCAGCAGCAGCAGGCGGCAGCAAGCAATAGGAGCAGGCGGCTGCGAGCAGCAGCAGCAGGCGGTAGCAAGCAGAAGCAGCAGCAGTGGCAAGCAACTGCAGCAGCACTAGCGTGCAGTAGGCACAGCGGTAGCAGCAACAGCGGCGGCGGCGCCGGCGGGCAGCTGTAGCGTGCAGCTACACGTGCTCACACGGGCTGCAACAGCAGAAGCAGCCCGCGCAGCAGTGGCAGTCGAAGCAGCAACAGCCACTACTGCTACTTGCTTGTCACGCAAAGCTGCACTGCAACTTCGCGTTACGAGAAAGCAGCGCGAGGCTGCTTGCTCGCAGCGAGCGAGCTTGCCGAGCGAGCTCGCTCGACAAGCTCGCTCGACGAGCTCTCTCAAAGCGTGGGTCGAGCCAGACAAGAAGAATAATAAAAGAGAAGAGAGGTGGTGAGGTGTCCCCGGGCTAGGCACCCCTGAACAACCCAAAAAAGGGCACCCGAGAAGGAGGCACCTAGAAAAAAAAAAGAAAAAAAGGCTCCCTTTACTCTTTTTAGTTTATTTTTTGTCACCTTTGAAGTGTGGCCTAAGGCCACCAGCGTCAGCTCACGACGAGAACCGTAGTAGCAGCAGCCGCCGCGAGAGTCGTAGTAGCAGCAGCAACAGCGAAGGTGGCTTCAGACCACAGCCGTTGGCTGACGACGGCACCCGGTGCAACATCAGAAGCACTGAAGGCGACCTGAGGCCGCACAAAAGCCAACCACCAACGTCGTGGTGGCCGTCCTCGTGACGGCATCGCAGCACATCTGAGAGACTGTGCTTCGATCGCTCACTTCCCCTTGTGGCCTTGTGCCAGTGGGAGCGAGTGTCCCATACACTCACCCACACCACACTCTAGAGATGAGCACATTGGCGTGGAAGGGAGTGCAGCCGGCGCCGTGGCTGGCACCGGCTCCGCATACGTGGCAGATGCCGCGTCCAAAGTGGCAATTCCAGCCGTGGCACACGCCTCAGGCGTCCAACGGCTTTGCCTGCTACTTTTTCTGCGACCGACACCATGGCTGGCGCCAGTGTTGCCAGTGCCCTGCTGGGTGGCGACCGCCTTGGTTATGGTCCCGCCCTACTCCACCATCCGCCTCCGATACATCAGCTCATACAGTCGCGCCCCTCAGTGGAGCTATGGCGGTGGTGTACGCCGAGCTCTAGGGTCTCAAGCACATGGTGCAACAGCTCATAGACCATGTGATCTCTAAGCGGGCAGTTGCCACCGTGTCGCTTCACACGCCCTTTTCTTCCTTCTCGCCATCCTCACCTCCGTCAGTGTCATCACT
>SZWC01025927.1:0-10522 GCA_023375785.1 Penium margaritaceum
AGCTGGCTATGATGGTGGACCCATGCCACCAGGAGTGTGGTTCCCATGAACTGTGGAATTGCCTGGTGAAGGAGCCGCCGACCGATGCTGCGTTGAGGGAAACAAAGCGGGGGACCGGCTCAAATTCTTGTTGCGGTGAGTAGGTTCAGCCGGCCGACAGTGGGCGGGCACATGAGTGGCGTTGCTAGGACCAGTACGACATACAACGGGTGGTGTAACGGGTGGGGCAGCGGATGGTGCTGCGGGTGGTGCAGTCCATGGTGCAGCGCAAGATGCAGTGGGTGGTGCAACTGGTGGTGCAGCAGGTGGTGCAGTGGGTTGTACAGTCAGTGGTGCAGCGGGTCGTGCAGCGGGTGGTGTAGCCGGTAGTGCCACAAGCTCAACAGTGGGTCGGAACCCAGCACACGTAGGTCTTTCCAGGAGGCCAAGGTTGGGCCGCCTTTGGTCAGAAGGTGATGACACAAAAGTTGCGCCAGTGGCCTGCGTGGCCAATTAGTGCCAAGGTAACATGCATGGTAGGCGGTAATGAGACACCGCTGGCAAGCCACCCTGCTCGCCGGCGATAGCCTGACGTCGTGTACATGAGGATGGGCAAGGTGAGAGTATGGTAGTTCCTGGACACAGTGCCTGAATACATGAGACGGGTGGGCGATTGGCAGGCCTAGGTGACTGACCATGCACCGGTTGGGTGGAGGCACAAGCGTCTGCCCTCCGGGCACTAGCCCATAGGGTGGACGCTTCAACGTTTTCTCGCGTACACCTGTGACCATGCGACCAAGTCAAGGCCTGTGCATGTCATGTCCAGAGAGTTTTCCTGGGGCTGAGCATGTCATGGACCCATTACATCCTTCTTCGGGAGTGGTTTGCAGTCATTCCCCGTTGGCACNCACGAGTGTGCGGATGACGGAAACCCAAGGTGAAATTTGTGAATGATTGAAAAAAAGTAACGACGTGCCCAGGGTAAATCATATGTCACGCAGATACTGGAAGTCGTTGATAACTTAAACTACCGTGGGCAGATGGTTGCTTTTGACAAACGACATGGATGCATTTTTTTTTGTTCCAAACGATGGATGGTTGCTTCTCTTCCTAACGATGGGCGGATGAGGGTCACACTCTGAATTCTGTGGATTTACGAGCTATTTCACCCATTAAAGGAATGGGTACCTTTCTTTGTCAAGGTTTACTACAGTACAAGCCTAGAAGTATGTGCCAAGCTACTTTTCTTTGATAGCAACCCCAATGAAATGTTTTACGATGCTCCTCCAGGCTTCACCGAGGGGGTTGTAGTCAACCCAGAACCTCACGTTCCACTCAGAAGACGTGGCCAGTTATGCCTCATGTGTGATGTCACAGGTTGGATCCACACCCTCCTCCTCCGTGTATAGAAGTGGCACATTAATGATATGCAAGGCCCAATTCAGGAATGCTAGGTTGTAATACATCTTATTTGACAGCAATATTCTTTTGAATGATCGCTACTACTCATGGTACTGAAGGTTGTCCCCAATCTACCATTTGATGAAAAAACATGGAACTGGTGGCCAGGAACTTGCATCAATTCACTAGGAGAATGACATGCACGGTCAAAGCTAGAGATCACATGGAAACATTGGATGCTATCTGTGTTTAAGACTACCTCCATGTAAGCCCCAGGAATGCAGTGCATACGGATCCGATGGTTGGTGGTACTACACCTTACTTGCTGAGATGTAATATGGCCTTCTCACCTGTAGTTACATTGGTGTCATTATCTCATACATCCCGCCAAATATCAAGCCATGACCAATGCCCAGTCCCTCTTTGTATGTTATTTATAACTTATAAACCAAGGCAATTCCATTGCACCTGCCCAGATAGTAGGCCAATGCAACGGTGGTACTGAACGGAGAGATCCATCACCCTCCTCTGAAGAACAACTCGGGTGTTTCCAGCCACCGCTCCTACATTTTCTGGGGTTGCTGAAGTAGCTGGGTAGGGATCCAAGAAGATGGTGGAGGTTTTCCTTAGATAGCTTTGGGCTCTCAGAAGAAACATGGCCCCAAAGCTGGCCATATCACCTGAAAAAGTGCATGAGGGCTCAAACAACATTAGCAACTGCATGTGTGTAGCCTGAAGATGCCTCTGGGCACAGGCGGATGAAGGAAGCCTTCCACGAGGCATCATGTGAGTTAATGGGTTGATGAACTGATGACCCTGTAAAATGTGACTGTTACCACTCATATGGCAAAGTTAGGTTTGGGACAGATTTCTCACCTCCCTAACAGGGAAGATTGACGTCCCCGCATCAAATGGATTTTTTACATATTCTTATGTAAAGCAAGGATTGAATGAAACATGAATCCTACCACAGGTGCTAAAGGTGACCACACGCTACTACACGTGTTTCACGCACAAGTTCACACCATCCCTGGCACTCAGGTGCACACGTTGTGTCACTTCTGGTTTCATGGGAGAGGTGAAGATCCAACCGTAGCATGGAGCCCAGATGGCCAAATGTTGGGGCAGTCCCATGGGCATTCATTGGTTTCTTTGGAGACTTGGCTTCCCCTGATCTGTCTTGAAATAGTGAGCATCAGTGCAGCTACATCTTGGAAAGCTATACAAAGAGTATGAATGTACCCTTGTCCACAGCCACCAAAGTGTAGAGACTAAGCACATTCCTCTCTCGACCTTCTTCACAGAACTTCATAGCTATGAGGATACATGACTCTTTCGAATCTTTCGAATCTTTTGAAAATTCATCCACAACTTGTAAAACATAAATGTACAAGAGCTCCTCTTTCACAACCGTTTCTTCCGTACATGTCACATTTGGAGAGAGAGGAAATAAAAGTGGCTGGGGTTGTGATTCATATGGTGGAAGCAGTCGGGGTTGCGGACATTCAATTTCAAACAGAACATTCATGTTTTTCATGAGAGACATGAGGCATTCATGATGCCCAAGGGATTCCATTAGATGCCAGGCCAATATTTTCACCAAACGTTGTTATGGTTTTGGAAGAAAGAAAAAAGCATTATTTTTCCCCGCCATCACCGCCTCGTCAAATCGCTGTAGAACCGCCAGCCACAATCACACGGGGGGCAGGGCCCACGCGTAGAAGTCCACCCGAGAGATGACGCAGAGCCAAAGGAGAGTCGTCACCGCCCATACATCCTCTATGCGGCCAATCCATGCCAGATTGCGAGTCTGCTACGACAGCCACGCCTCCGCCCCTTCCTTCTCAAATTCCCGGGTGCTGACCGGGCAGCCCAGAACCTCCACCCCCGCATCGTCCAGGGCAGCCCGGTGAGGGTGAGCGGGATGGTCTCTGCCAATCAATGCTAAAGCATGCACTTCCTCGGCTGGACGAGAAGACCGTGAAGGGCCGTGGCCTCTACAAAGGCCGCCATGCAGGCCCCAAGAAGGTGGGGGGCTCGCAGACGGTCGAGTCATCCTGGTAGGCGCCGATGTGTCCCAGTTGATCATCACCCTCCTCCGCGAGGGCCCGGGAGCTTTCCTTTAGTGTGGGGGCCAGGGAAAGGTCGAAGAGTGCAGGGCCCAGCGGGTCGCCCTGGCAAACGCTATGGAAGCTCTCCAGGACAGCCGGTGCGTTGACGTCAAAGAGGGGTAGCTGGGCAGGGCGGAGGGAGTGTTAATCCGTATCCTCTATCCCTCTCACATGTGTGCCCTTGGGTGCACAGGGCATGGTGATCCTGAGACCAGTGGAGACTGATGGAAACTTGGCAGCCCTCAGGGAGGTGATCAGGCTCACTAAGAGCCGCCTAGGCAGGACCAACTGTTTGTGAGAGAGAGTTGCAGGTTGCACAGACAGAAATTACGGAAGCGAATGTAGGTCTGCAGAGAACGCGAATGTCTGAATCGACTCTTGAGTGAGAAAGTACATTAGCACAGATTTCTAACAAGCCTAAGTACGCCTCATTTGGCACATGGAGCTGGAAGAACCACTCTGTCAAAGTTTACCTCCTAGCACACTCCTAGCCTAGTGGGATGAGCGGCAATCACACTCTCACACAAGAGAATTACCATGTGCACAACCAATGATCTTGGTGGGGACCTTCCTTGAAGCTCCCTCAAGGTCCTTCTGCCGCCATTCTACCCTGAAGGCCGCTCCAAACCTCCTTGGCCAATAATTGTGGCCGTCATTGGTGCTGGTAGTGCAGGAGCCATCACTTGAACCGGACCCATCACCACCAAACCTTGAAAATCCATATCTCCCTCAAACGGACTCCGAATCGAGTTCCGTGAAGTGCTACAGAACCAGAAAAACATCCTCTATTCACTTTTGTGACCTGATGATTTTTATCAAGCAACCCACTCTGGTCACTTTTTTTGGCACCCCATATCCAACATTCTCCCACTTTGCGAGAATAAAAATCACACAAGTCCACACTGTCCCCTCAGCTACTGAAACCGGTGTGCTGCCAGCAGCTTGATCAGGAAGTCTGCCAGCATCATTCTTGAAGGGCAGAACTTGATCTGCACCACCTTCTTTACCACGAGTTCGCGGATGAAGTGATATCGCAAGTCAATGTGCTTGGTGCGGGCGTGAAACTCTGCGTTCTTGGTCAGAGCAATGGCGCTCATGTTGTCAGAGTAGATTGTAGTTGCTGTGGTTTGCTGCTGTCCAGGACTTTCCAGGAGCTCACGCAGCCACACGGCTTCCTTTGCTGCTTCACTCAAGGCGATGTACTCAGCTTCGGTGGAGGAGAGGGCGACGCACTCTTGCTTCTTGCTCCTCCAACTGTTTGCACCTCCCCCGAGTATAAACACGAACCCACTGGTTGACCTCCTAGTGTCCAGGTCACCTCCCCAATCTGCGTCACTGTAGCCGATGAGGATGGGGCTGTAGTTGCCGTTGAAGGTGAGGCAAAGGCTGCTGCTACTGTCAAGGTAGCGCAGCACGCGCTTAATTGCCTCCCAATGCGGCATGCCCGGATTCGCACAAAACTTGCTGAGCACTCCCACTGCTTGGCTGATGTCGAGGCGCGTGCTGACTGCAGCGTACATGAGGCTCCCAACTGCTGCTTGGTACGGCACTGCTTCCATGCGGCTGCTCTCTTGCATGCCGCGGGGAGTCTGCGTCATGCTCAGATTCGCTCCCACTTCGAGTGGTGTCGCTGCTTTGCGCGCTCCTGCCATGTTGAAGCGCTTGACGATGTCGTTCACGTACGTGCTCTGCGACAACTCCAAAGTCTGCTGCTGCCGGTCACGCTTGACCTGAAGGCCAAGGTAGTAATCGAGCTCTCCCATGTCTTTCATGTCGTACTTAGCAGCAAGGGACTGCTTCACATCGTCCAAAAGAGACTTGGAGTCAGATGCAATGAGCAGATCATCAACATAGAGCAAGATGATGATCTGGTTTGCCTCTTGTGTGCGCCCATAGACAGAATGGTCTGCTTCACTGCGCACAAATTCAAGGCCAGCTAGCTGCTCATCCATCTTGTGGTACCATGCTCGCGGGGCTTGCTTCAAGCCGTAGAGGGCCTTCACAAGCTTGCACACCAAACCTTCCTTCCCTTCCACGACATACCCCTCCGGCTGCTCCATGTACCCATCCTCCTCAAGGTCACCATTCAGAAATGCACACGTCACATCTATTTGGTGCACCTCCCAGTCCATAGCAGCAGCAAGAGCGAGGATCGCTCGGATGGATGGAAACTTAGCGACAGGTGCAAATGTCTCATTGTAATCCACACCCTCTGTCTGCGCATACCCCTTTGCAACCAGCCGTGCTTTATACCTGAGAATCTTACCATCCGCACCACGCTTGCGCCTGAAGATCCACCGGCATCCGATCACCCGGCTGCTGCGTGAAGCCTCCTCGAGAGTCCAGGTGCCGTTCTTCATGAGCGCATCATACTCCTCATCTGCTACGCCACGCCAATCTGCCGCCTCAGCGCTGTGCATGGCTTCAGCAAATGTGGCTGGGTCATCGGTGATTGTGAGGAAGAGAAGCTCAAGATCGGACGACTCTGTTGCTGGTGGAACGGTGCACAAGTTCACCAGCTCCTCCAGCGGCCTCTGTTTGTTTGCCAGGCGCTCGGATCGCCTCAGCGGCTCCCCACTGTCCTTTGCACCTTTGTTGAGGCGTCCAGACCGTCGTGGCAGCTGCTCTGCGTTGCTTTGCTGCTCCTCCTCATCAGATTCCGTTGCCAGCTCCTTCTCCTTCTGAGCTCCCTCCACCTCCTTGTCGTTGCCGCTGTCACCGCCATCTTCTGCACTGCCCTCTTCTGCTATCGGTACTTCTCCCACTTTTGGTACAAGTGCGGGAGCAACCGGAACTGCCGACATAGGGCTCCAAGTCCAGCCCTTCAAGTCCTCTTGAAAGACGACGTCACGGCTGCGGATGATCTTGCGAGCAGCAAGGTTGTAGAGGCGGTATCCCATGGTGTCGTAGCCGAGGAAGGCAGCCTTCACCGACTTTGCGTCCAGCTTGTTACGGCTGCCGGTAGGCACGTGCACGAATGCGCCACACCCGAAGACTTTCACGTGCGTCACTGTTGGCTTGCGTCCCGTCCACGCCTCCTCCGGTGTCACCAGCGGCACGGCGCGCGTGGGACTCCGGTTTTTCAGGTACACAGCAGTGTTGACCGCTTCCGCCCAGAAGGTTGGTGGGAGCTCCGCGTCTTGGAGCATGCTGCGAACACGCTCCATGAGTGTGCGGTTCCCACGTTCAGCCACGCCGTTCAGCTGTTGTGTTCCAGGTGGGGTGACTTTGTGCTTGATCCCGCGACGCTTGAGGTAAGTGCGGAAGTCGTTGGAGAGGTACTCTCCTCCACCGTCAGTGCGAAGGACCTTCAACCGCCTGCCACTCTCATTCTGTGCAGCAGCAATCCACACCTTGAAAGCATCAAAGCACTCATCCTTTTGCAGCCAAGAAGGACACCCACGTCTTCCTCGACTTGTCATCAATGAACGTGAGAAAGTACAACTTGCCGGACAAGGACTGTGATGGCATGGGACCGCACAAATCAGAGTGAACGAGTGAGAGAAGCTCAGCCGCCCCCTTCCCTTCCACCGTGAAAGGAGCGCGGGCTTGCTTTCCTTCATTGCAGCTCTCACAAGTCGATGCACCTGGCTGCTTCACCCCTTTGAGCTCCAGGCCGCGGACCATCTGCTGCATGGAGATGATGGCGCCAAAGCCGAGGTGACCGAGCCGGCGGTGCCACAGGCCGATGTCGTGTTTTCCCTCTCTCGCCGCAAACGCTGAGTCGGCTTCCTTCTCCGACGCCACATAGAGGCGGTAAAGACTGTCCTCCTTGTTTGCTTTTGCAAGAACACGGCCTGCACGGGCAGAGATGGTGCAGCCACCATTCTCAAAGAAAACCTGCATGCCTTCGGAGATGAGAGATGAGACAGAGAGGAGGTTAGCTGCCAGCCCCGGAACATGGAGCACCCCCTTCACACGACGTTCCACGTGCTTACCCTCAACGGAAGCACAAAACACAATCTCACCCTCCCCAACCGCCATTTGCACATGGTTGTCCCCCATGTACACCCGACGAGGCTCNACACGGCCTGCACGGGCAGAGATGGTGCAGCCACCATTCTCAAAGCAAACCTGCATGCCTTCGGAGATGAGAGATGAGACAGAGAGGAGGTTAGCTGCCAGCCCCGGAACATGGAACACCCCCTTCACACGACGTTCCACGTGCTTACCCTCAACGGAAGCACAAAAAAAAATCCCACCCTCCCCAACCACCATTTGCACATGGTTGTCCCCCATGTACACCCGACGAGGCTCGATGACGGTGTAGACGACGAACCACTCCCGGCGACACGTCATGTGCCGTGTGGCTCCCGGGTCGATGATCCAAAACAGGGCAGTGTTGTCGGAGACGTGCAGGACCCGGATGGTTGACACGAATCCACTTTCCCAATCTGCGGCGTTCGCGGAAGCGTCGGACTGTTTTCCCGCTCCCACTCCAGCAGCAAGGTCCGCCTTCTTCTTCCGGCATTCGCGTGCCCAATGGCCCGGCTTCTTGCAGTAGTGGTAGTTCCCCTTCTTCTTCCCTCCTCCGCTATTGCCCCTACTTGGTGCAACACCACCCCCATGACCAGAGTTGGTGATGAGAGCGACGTCCAGTCTGCTTCCGCCCTCTTCTCCCTTGCGCCGCTCCTCCTCAAACAGCAGGCTCTCCTCCACATCATTGAGGGAGAGCTTGTCGCCACGCTGGTCCAGGGCAACAATGAGAGGAGTATAGCTGCTAGGAAGACCAGAGANAGGAGTTGCTGCCGTTCGGCGAGGTGGAGGTAGATGGTTGCGAGGGCGCGGTCACGCTTCTCACGGTAGGTACGGGCCTCGACAGTGGATAGGGAGCTTTCTTCTGGTTCCTTCTCCTTCTCATCCACCTGGCTCCAGAGACCCTTCTCCATCAGCACCATCTTCATGTTGTTGCTCCAGTTAAAGAAGTTCTTGCCTTCGAACTTGGCGATGTTGACACCGGCCACCACGGAAGCGGATGTCGCCATGGTAGTGCAACATTCAGCACACAAGCGGCTATCTCACAAAACAGGGTGCAAGGAATGCCTCAAGGATGAGACAAAGCCTTGTTCTAGCTCTGATACCACTGATGGAAACTTGGAAGCCCTCAGGGAGGTGATCAGGCTCACTAAGAGCCGCCTNCACTCCAACCTTCTCACATCGGCATTGAAGAATTCCGAATTATTCTATTGTTGACTGACCTTTCTCAGTTAGAATTTCTCTAATGTGCTCGCGTACTTTGTCACTCACCTAAGGACACAGGCTTGCTTGTGGGTGGGTTTAGTTGGGTGCATGGACCAAAAAGGGTAAAATAGGAAATATGGAGGGGAGGAGTGAACTCAAGGGCAAGTTTTCCCTTGGCCAAGGAAACAAGCAAGCAAGCAAGGCAGTCCTCACTCGCTCGCAGGCTCTTTGGCCACGCGAGGCTCAAAAGTCGGGCCTCGCTCCTCACCCTCTTACTTGCTAGGACTAGACACGCAGTTTTGTGCAAACAGTGACGCCATGGATTTTCAGGGCTAGCGCACATGCGTCCATCATTTCAAGAAATTCCAGTTGTATTTGAAAGGTTAGGAGTGTTTTCAAGGTATGAAAGCTCAGTTCTTGGCCAGAATCCTCAAAAGCTGATAGTTCCGGGCCTGCGAAGTTGATGGCTGTGAGGACATGAGGGGAAAAACGTAGACCCCTTAAGGACCGACGTAGACCCCTTATGGAGGGGAGCGGTTGGGNTCCTTCTCCTTCTCATCCACCTGGCTCCAGAGACCCTTCTCCATCAGCACCATCTTCATGTTGTTGCTCCAGTTAAAGAAGTTCTTGCCTTCGAACTTGGCGATGTTGACACCGGCCACCACGGAAGCGGATGTCGCCATGGTAGTGCAACATTCAGCACACAAGCGGCTATCTCACAAAACAGGGTGCAAGGAATGCCTCAAGGATGAGACAAAGCCTTGTTCTAGCTCTGATACCACTGATGGAAACTTGGAAGCCCTCAGGGAGGTGATCAGGCTCACTAAGAGCCGCCTAGGCAGGACCAACTATTTGTGAGAGGGAGTTGCAGGTTGCACAGACAGAAATTACGAAAGCAAATGTAGGTCTGCAGAGAACGCGAATGTCTGAATCAACTCTTGATTGAGAAATAACATTAGCACAGCTTTCTAACAAGCCTAAGTAAGCCTCATTAGGCACATGGAGCTGGAAGAACCACTCTGTCAAAGTTCACCTCCTAGGACACTCCTAGCCAAGCGGGATAAGCGGCAGGCACACTCTCACACAAGAGAGTTACCATCCCTGCNGACTAGATACACAGTTTTGTGCAAACAGTGAAGCCATGGATTTTCAGGGCTAGCGCACATGCGTCCATCATTTCAAGAAATTCCAGTTGTATTTGAAAGGTTAGGAGTGTTTTCAAGGTATGAAAGCTCAGTTCTTGGCCAGAATCCTCAAAAGCTGATAGTTCCGGGCCTGCGAAGTTGATGGCTGTGAGGACATGAGGGGAAAAACGTAGACCCCTTAAGGACCGACGTAGACCCCTTATGGAGGGGAACGGTTGGGTGGAGGGAGGAGATGGATCATTCAAGTGAATGTTCTCCAAGCCCTTACCTCATTCTAACCATAAACTAAGCTATGGCACAATGCCATGTTGTGCAGAGACTCCCAGAAAAGCACACATCTTCTGCCTGCCAAGGAGGGAACGACAAGAGAGGGCAGGAAGCCCTCCCACACTCCTCCCTCCCTCCCTTCCTCCTTCCCTCCTGTGCTTGATCCCTTGCCCTCTCATGTGAATATAGCACACTCGCGCCGCCAATGTGTCAAGAGTTAACGAGAAGCGTGTCCACCACACAAACCACAAGAAGCGTTGGCAGAACTGGTTTGTCGAAGCAACCAGCCGTGGCCACGCTGCATGGTAGTCATGGGCCATGACTCATGGGTCATGGCCCATGGGTCATGGTCCTTGAGCCCTGGCCCATGGGTCATGAAACTTTTGTGGTGGTGCCCATTCTGTCCACTCACAAGAGATTATGTCAGTGGTGGTCGTT
>SZWC01025927.1:11039-21735 GCA_023375785.1 Penium margaritaceum
ATGTGCACAACCAATAATCTTGGTGGGGACCTTCCTTGAAGCTCCCTCAAGGTCCTTCTGCCGCTTTTCTACCCTGAAGGCCGCTCCAAACCTCCTTGGCCAATGATTGTGGCCGTCTTTGGTGCTGGTAGTGCAGGAGCCATCACTTGAACCGGACCCATCGCCACCAAACCTTGAAAATCCATATCTCCCTCAAACGGACTCCGAATCGAGTTGCGTAAAGTGCTACAGAACCAGCAAAACATCCTCTATTCACTTTTTTGACCTGATGATTTTTATCAAGCAACCCACTCTGGTCACTTTTTTTGGCACCCCATATCCAACAGAGACTCATTCTGAGATCAAACACACTCAAGGAGTTGCAAAGTGAGATCGCCCTCATGATACGTGATTCCTCTCGGCATGGTTCCATGCCCTCCACCCTCATCGGTCACTCCAACCTTCTCACATCGGCATTGAAGAATTCCGAATTATTCTATTGTTGACTGACCTTTCTCAGTTAGAATTTCTCTAATGTGCTCGCGTACTTTGTCACTCACCTAAGGACACAGGCTTGCTTGTGGGTGGGTTTAGTTGGGTGCATGGACCAAAAAGGGTAAAATAGGNTCCCTCCTGTGCTTGATCCCTTGCCCTCTCATGTGAATATAGCACACTCGCGCCGCCAATGTGTCAAGAGTTAACGAGAAGCGTGTCCACCACACAAACCACAAGAAGCGTTGGCAGAACTGGTTTGTCGAAGCAACCAGCCGTGGCCACGCTGCATGGTAGTCATGGGCCATGACTCATGGGTCATGGCCCATGGGTCATGGTCCTTGAGCCCTGGCCCATGGGTCATGAAACTTTTGTGGTGGTGCCCATTCTGTCCACTCACAAGAGATTATGTCAGTGGTGGTCGTTGGCAACTATGCATTCAAAGAAGCTTGAAGGAAAATAACCGGAGGCTCATCGGAGTCAGTATCGCTGCCGATTGGGACCGGGAGGGGCCTGGCCACAAGCTTGGCATGTATTTTTCTAAACGCTTTGCAAATCGTTTTAGAAAAATACAGGAGGATTGTAGTTTTCTAAACGCTTTGCAAAGCGTTTTAGAAAAATTGTATTTTTCTAAACGCTTTGCAAAGCGTTTTACAAAAGTTGTGTTTTTCTAAAACTCTTTTCAAAGCATTTAGAAAAACACAATACTACTTTGATGCACCAATGAGGAAGATGCTGCAAGTGAAAGCAACAAGCAGAGCCGGTAGCAGCACCAGCTGCTGCCGCCTCTTGCGTGCGCGAAAGGCCAATGATGAGAGCGACATTCTGGCCTTGCAGCCTGGGCTTCCTCTCGTTGGAGGTAGGGTGTGTAGGGGGTTGGAACGGGTCTTTGTGCGTGGCTTTGGGATGGAGATGGACGCCAATCCCTGGAGACGTCGTCTTTCACGCGTTCGCGTAGCCAACAAGACGTGAAGCTGCTAACACTGTCAGTTTGAAGGCTGGGTTGTCGTGGATGCGACCAGCCACGGTTAGCTGTTGTCTAGCTGCTTCTCCTGTTCTTGGCGAGAACAACTCAAGCGTTCTAGGCTCCAGCTGTAAGAGCCGGTGGCGGTGACCGCTGCTGACTCAACCGTGTTGAGCAGACAGCCGCACAGAGCGGTTCATCCGATGGACTCCATCTGCTTTTGGAGTGCATTCGCCATAAGTAGCTTTGGAAATCTGTTATTTTGCCGCTTGCTTTCCCAGTGAGGTCCGTCAAAATCTTGGCAGACGATGCGCGTTGGTCAGGCCAGCGCCTTGCTGCCAGCGTGTCAAGCAAAGCCAATGGCCGCCCCATCCCTCTGACGGCTACGGCCACTTTGGGAGTGGGAAGGGCAAGGATAGAGGCTGCCATGGGGTAGGGGGGGTGGGGGGGAGGCGTCAGGTCTGGCCACACCCCAGGAAACACGGAGAGTGATTGGCCATGGCGCATCACCAGGATTGGGTCGGCGCGCGGTGGAGGGGCGACCGCGGCACGGTTCGCACTTTGGTCGGTGCCTGGGGAGCTTGGGGGTGCTGCGGCCCGAGGCGCACTTGCTTGCCGGGGAAATCCACGCATTATCGGAAGAAAATCACAAACCAAAAACCTAGAAAGGGTTTGAAGGCGCTTTCATGCATGTGTAATTGAGCCTAAAGTCGCACATGGATCCCCGTAATGGCAGTTAAGGCGCTGTGCGATCGTTGATTTGGGAAGCCTTTTCCACGGGCCTTACTGGATAGCGGATGCAACCAAGGACAGGAAACAGTGCAAAGACGGATTTGGCGTGAACCTTAATCAAAGCCAATGTCAGCACGTCAATAAGAAAAAACAGTAGAATTAAAGACGTGATTCTAGGCAATGGACTTTCGATCTGAACCAGTTAGAATTTTTTCTTTGAAATACCTACAGCGGGAATTGAAACAGCTAACAGAAACAGTGCGACAGTCAAGGGGTTATTTTGAAAAATCAAATGAACTTATGCAATCAAGAAACGACAGATGGTCTTTGAAACAAAAGCACACGTTGGGGAACCTGTGGAATGACAAATTCAAAGAACCATCAGAACAGTGCTATGAAGAACTTGTACTACTCGGAAAAATCTAGGATAAACTGACAAGATAATCCTGGTTTGGGCCTCGTCCTTAGCACATGCGTCGGGTCTGTCTGGAGGAAGAGTATTTAAGGCTACCTGGTTTCCTAGCCTACCGGAAGCTCCGCCCTGGTAGCGGTGGTTGGTGCCGTACGCCAACCTGAATGGTTGGGCGGTCATTTTCACGTTCAGGCTCAATTGGCCGTCTCACCAGTACAGAGTCCTGAAACTTTTAGGGGATGGCTCTGCACGTCGTATATCCTCTCTAGTTCGATCGGAGGTCCTGTTCTCTATTCCATGGTCAATCCTAATGAGGTGATGACAACTCGACGAGAGAATAAAGGAAAGTTGAAAAGTTTCAGAAACAGCGCGCCTGTTGATCGTGCTGTCATAGGTGCCTACAGCTGGAGGCTCGTATGTTACATCGGAGTATGGCTTAGGTCAGATTAGCCTGCCAGATCAATCTAACAGTCATTGTTGACCGTCACATACTTGGAAAACTAGCTTTTGGATCTGGCTCTTGTCATACATACCTGCCATCGTCGTCGTAGCCAGTCATGGCGACTGGTCAGGTCGTCGCCGCGGACAAGCTTGCCCAAAAATCTATGTGCACTTTCCAGGAGTCAAGCCAGGACCTGAATGTCAAAGAGAAATGGAGGACATGCCCGGGCAACCCATTTCAGCCTCACAATCTTCAGGATATACTAATCATAAAATCATTACAATCAGGAAGCCCCTATTTTGAACAATGAAGAAATTTTACCTTCATCTTTTAGCTTATAACTAGGCTGCCCCTACAAATGTTATGCCGAACAAAGCGTAGATGGTGAAAACGAAGAAGTTGCAAGGCATAACACGTTTGACAATTTGGGACACTTGAGAAGTATAAAACTACCAGTAACTTTACTTCAATGTGATCATTCAAAATGATCAAACACATATGTACAAGTGTCGAGTTACAAATGAGTCACCAGTCCATTGTCGAGCAATGCGTGTGGAGTCGAGTCATGAGCGGTCAGATCGAGAATCTCTGTCTAAGATTCAAGGGGCTTCAAAGATCAACGGCGAAGATTTAAGATGCATCTTTATAGATCTCAATTTTTCTTGATGTGTTGAGAGGTGGACTGACGTTTGTGGAAACTTCTGTCATCGATTCTCGAAATTTGTTAAAGTTTTCACAAAGTACCAGAAGGTGCGCCCAAGGGCGAGGGCAGTTGGCCGAATTTTCGTCGACCGTCGGGGTGAAAATTGAGGTATCGACACGCGGTGTACTAACACAAATGCCCACACGGAGAGTTTAAAGACTCGTGTACATATAGTACGTAACACATCTCCCCCCCCCCCTCCCTTTAGAAGGCGACAACACGGCGCGTGTAAAGAGGTGGCCCGATGACTACGGTAATATCCATGAAGAAGATCATAGAAAACGAGAAGGTTGTCGTAGCCATGCCAGTTGACAAGACATTCTGTCATTTTTTCACCTCCTCAATAGCCAAGATATCTTTGATAAATGTACTCTCTGTCCTTGTCCACTTGAACAGGTGGAGGGGCAAGTACATTTGTACCAGGGAAGTTCTCTCCAGAGTCTTCGTACTGCTTGATTCTGCTCATATGGAACACCTAGTGAAATTGCATACTGTCGGGGACTTTGAGTCACGCAACCACAATGGCTTCCATGCGCTCGATCTCAAACAGGCCCAACTATCGGGTTTCAAGCTTCGAACAATCGGCTACGCAGAGTTTGATGTTCACCNCTTGTTTCATCGCCGCATACGTCATCGTGAGTTTCTATTGTGTTTCTTTCCAGATGGTGAAGAAGTCGCGACATTGAATGTCAACCGTCGGAATGTTGCTTTGGTTGTGTAGTCCAACCGGTGCGGTGGGAAGTTTGCCATACACCACTTGGAATAGAGTTTTACCCGGTGCAGTGGAGATCACTGAATTGTATACATTTTCAGCGGTTGGAAGTCTTTGTGTCCAATATGTTCCGTGAGTTTCACGGAACATATTGGAAACAAAGACTTCCAATACGACGAGTAGCCGTATTGTATACATTTTCAGCGGTTGGAAGTCTCCGCTTAATGTTCGGAGAATTTGTTCAATCATCTGATTGGTCTGCTCGGTTTTGCCATCAGTTTGAGGGTGGAATGCCGTTGAAAGCTGGATCCGACTAGCAAAGCGAGTCATGAGTTGGCACCAAAAATGGTTGGTGAATCGATCATCCCTATCGCTTGTTCTGATTCTCAATACGACGAGTAGCCGTACGATGTTGTTTATAAACACCTGTGCCGTTCCTTTGGCGGTGACAATGGTCGTTGTCGGAATAAAGTGAGACATTTTGGAAAAGGTGTCCACAACCACAAGGATTGTGTCATTTCCCTCAGGTGTGACTAGTAATCCAGTGACGAATTCCATGGATATCTCAGTCCACGGTTCCATCAAAATAGGGAGCGGCTACAAAAGTACGGGTGGCCTCATGCAACGAGGCCACCCGTACTATTTGCAAAAGTTGGTCACATGTGTCGCACGATTTGCAAAAGCTGGACACGTTGGCATGCATCTTATCCCCCCAGGAGTGCTTCCCCTGCTTTTTCAGTGTCTTTTCTTCTCCAAAATGTCCAACTGGATCAGTATCGTGGCATTGCTCAAACAGCATGCGGCGGAGTTCATTGTTCCAGGGAACAGCTACCTAGCCAGTAAATCATTGCTGCCATTTGGATGCATCATACCAGAACCTTGCCTTGTCATATCCGCCATGCTCATTGTAGCATCGTGAAAACAACTGCTTGGGATACGGATCTTGCTGTGGCTGCAGCATTGCTGCCTCAACCATAAGATCCGGTAGGCCGCTGAGCGCATAACTTGGGTTGATTTTGCTTGGCCAATACTCAGTATCATAATCGAACCCGGAGTCAAGGAACTCCATCCATCGGGCTTGACGTCAATTGAGTTTTGGCTATGTCTTCAAATATTTCAACGCATGATGGTCCNGGCGAGCGAAGCTCGCCGGCGCTCAATTCCCAGGTGCGCGGAAATTCCGCGCACGACCCTAAATCCGGCTCTAGGCCGGTTCCATGTTTGCGCACGACCTACGTCAGTCAGAAATACCCAGCCTTGACTTCGAGGTCACATCTAGGTCTGCGAACTCAAACATCAAGCATGCAGGATCAAATAAAAGACAGGACCACACTAGGTCCCCTATGACTAATCTAGCAGTAGTCTTGGCTGAAGGGCTGGAGCTGGGGCATTGCTGCCGAGAGGGAAACGAGCACAGGAGGGGAAGAGAAGTGGATGTCTGGTGTGCTCAGTGCTGACGCACGCGCTCACTGTGCGTCATTTCCGCTCTCAGAGTCAGCAAGCCCTGCACACTCATGGCCACCGCAGAGTCGTACATATATACGGGGAGGATTAACAATTCTAGGTAGCACGGCCACGTCTGAAATGGGTGTATCACTGCTAGCATCTCCTTCTCGTATACAACATCGTTGAGTTCCGGTCTTCACAATTGTTGTAACATGTATGTGACCGGATGCTCTACGTTCCCATGATCTTGTTCTAAGACTTCACTAGTGGCTCAATCGGAGGCGTCCGTAGCCATGGCATAGTTGACCGTTGGATTGGCCAATTGTAGGGTTGGCGTCGAGGTTAGAGTGCTCCACAAAGCGGTGAATGCTTCTTGTTTGTTATGTTCCCACCTCCACTCATTTTATTTTGAGAGATATCGGACAGAGGCAGTTGATCCCCTTGAGCGCTTGTGTTACGAAGGGCCTCCATTGCAGTATTGAGTTGTTGAAGCAAGTGGCAGTTGATCCCCTTGAGCGCTGAGATACGGTTTGACAGTTCCTCATTGATCTGCGCTTGTTATCTAGTGCCACCTCTTGGCCAGCGTTTTCTACCGCTTCAGGGTACACGTGCATAGGCAAGTTCTACTCCTCCATTAATAGAGTTGTTGCCGAAGACCCGCTGCTGGTCGTCGGATGCGCTCGCTCTCATCACTCCAGAGTCGCAAAGTCTGCAAAGCCTTGACATGTGAGATGCGATGACGGCTGGTCTGAGGTTGTAATCTAGATGGGTAAAGTAGTCAAATGCCTCTCTAACACCACTGTGCTCTAATACCAGGTGCTATGCCAAACGGAGCGTAGATGGTGAACAGGTAGAAGTTGCGAGGCAAAACACGTTTGAGAATTTGGGACACTTGAGCCATGTATGATTAGCACTAAATGTACTTCAATGACAAGTGTCAAAGTTATCAAACACATGTATACAAGTGTCAAGTTTTACATGAGACATAGTCAGGGTCATTGGGTCGATTGTCGAGCGACGCGTGTGGAGTCGTGTCATGAGTGGTCGGATCGCGAAGCTCTGCCAAGGAATCGGGGGGCTTCAAAGATCCACAGCAAAGATGCGAGATGCATCTTTGCAAAACTTGATGTTTCTCGATGCGTCAACCAAAAGGTCGAGACACTTCCTTCATTGATTCTCGAAAGGGATCAAAGTTGTCAAAAGGTGCGCAATGGTGCGCCGGAGGGCGAGGACAGTTGGCCGAATTGCCCTCGACCATTGAGGTGAAACTTGAGGTCTCAACGTGTGGTGGGCCATTTGTGTAATGACAGAAAGACCCACTCAGAGAGGTTAGGGACTTGTGTAAGTCTAGTATGTAACAATAAATGGGGAAAATCCATGAATAATTCATCACAACTGGGGTAAGACACCAATGCTTTTTATTCTCATTGAAAATTCTGAAGATAACTACCCAAAATCTCAAATGGGGGTGACGGGGGCATAATCTTCAAAATGGGAGCAACACGAAGATGGTCTAGCGAGAGTAGGAGAAACTTCTAAGTCCGCCCGGATATGCCATGAATCCATGGTATTTGAGGAATAAAGATGGATGAAACATAACTCTACTACCCAAGGGTAAAGACACATCCATTCATGGGCCAGGCCATTCACATCCTGGCAGACCTCAGTAGGCCCGGATGGACCCATGGCTGCGAGTGGAGAGGTCAGCATCATGGATGTACACGGGATTGTTTAACACCCATGATCCAGTACGTGCCCTATGGTTTGCTTGGAGGTCTGATGAACTTTGTGTCCCACATACGCTATCTTTGTCCATCTTCTTCCACTCCACCACCACATCATGACTGTCCATTGGAGAAGATGGCGCTTTTGTGACGTCCCATGCACCCACTTGAGGTGTTACCGTTCTGGGTCCCCATCCATGGAGCTGCCGCAATGGATGTCCTTTGGACTACATTTGCAGAAGGTAAAACGTGTACTGGCCTCACGTCATCCAGATTCAAAGTAAAATGGAATAGTCCATAGAGACCCCTTTGAAATTCTGGTAACGGAACGGTTCACAATTGAAACAGCCATTTTCTAACGGTTTGCCTCATCCCTGTTTGTCCAAGGAAAGAACAATCTGCCAGTCATGCACAGAAGGTACCAGTTCCGTAACGGAAGATTTATTTCTTGAAAGGTGTCAAGACTTAGCTTTTGCATCTTTTGTAAGAAAAAACCATGAGAGTGTCTTATTGTATGAAAAAAATGTCCAAACCATAAACTGGGAACATAATGCATCATTCTGCATCGAAAACTCCCCAACAATCACTGGTTTGTGCACAAAAATCACTGTGCAAGTACTGCAGTCAAGTCTTGCCCCCTGATTTGGCGATATGTTGCATGTTCATGATCTTGGATTTTTTTCATTCGTGTTCATGAGGCAGCGAATTTGGCTTGGGCTACGGAGTCGTATTTTTTCTTTTCTTCCCGGATGAGTAACTTTGTCTACCGTGTGGGGCGCCTGTTGCTTTCTCGTGGTCCATTGATACCTGCATTATTTTGTACATGACGTTGATGTATTGGATATACAGTTCCAAAAACTGGGCGCATGGATCTTCTGCCCGTTTTGTGATCTTTCTCATATACTCTCCGTGTCCTATGGCTACTCAAAGCAAAAAGTTCCACACTCTGAATAGAAATCTATCATAGGGATCAAAAGAATAAATCAGACAGAGAGATAAACATCACTACCAGAATCCTCAACGTGGAAAGGTTTTTACAACAACCATTATCACAATCAAAACCGTAATGAGAATGCAGGTTCAAAATCAGAATTAGTATCAAATGCTATTTATTCAGTCCTTCATGCGCATCATAACCTCTTCAATGACATCAAAGTAGCTATGGGTCTGAGTCTGAAAGAATTCATGGAGGGGAGAGGGACACATATAATCTGCAAATCAAGGGTTGATATCTTTTTCATGTACGAATGATGCTATCTTCATTTTGGAGCAATAATCATAAACAGCTGATGCATGTAGATATCCTTTTCTTCAACATGCCCTTGTATCCCAAACAAGTTAGTGACAGGGATTCTGGAAAAGCAGGTCCATTTATTCATGCAACTTCAGAAACATAACGGAAAAGTACCGGTTGCATCAAACCACACGTTGAGAAGGAAGACTTCTCCATTGCCCTAAACCGGAATATCCTAATTGAAATTATTCTCCATTCTCTCTCTCTTGCATGCTTCAAAGTTCATGCGCTCTTGCTCTTTGGTCCACAGAATGAACCTACTTCTGTGCCTTCTTCTTGCCAAGAGCCCTCTTGCCCTTCCTTCCCTTCTTCACCTTCTTTCCCTTCTTCCCCTTCTTTCCATTTGTTCCCTTCTTTGATTTCTTTGGCTTCTTCTCCGGGACAGGAAGAGGCTCCTCACTCACTCCAGTTTCTCCACCACCTTCAGCCTCACCACGGTTATGCACAACACCACCGGAAGAGCCACCGGCGGCACCATCAGCAGCCCCACCAACAGCACCACCACCACTCCCACCAGCAGAACCGACTGGCATGGGTTTTTCAGCCCCGCTTCCATCAGCACCTCCTTTGGCACAGACCTTCCTGCCAGAATTGTCGGTGAAGCAGCCCTCGTACATCCAGAAGCACTGCGACTCGTTGCGAAGGTGACAGTTGGCCTCCAACTGGTCAGACTTGTCAGGGCACGAGGCAGGGGAAGTGCCGTTGTTGCACACGTTGCAGTAGTTGTCCATGCAGTAGCGGCCAGAGGGGCACGACACGCGGTACGTTGCAGAGCAGTTGAATGACTCGTCACACAGAGCAGGTGATTCATCGCTGCCATCTGGGGAAGGAACAACAGAAAAAATGTACAACAGGAAAGGGTAAAACATGTGAAGCTCACATGAGACATTTTCTCATGGCCTGAAATGGAGGTGGAAAGGTGTAAAACCCATATCCCTCAAAATTCACCTGCACACAAATTTATCTCAATTGTCCAGGCTGTGTTTCTTTTGACAAGATTTTTCTAGAAGGCTGAATGCTTTCTTGAAATCTTTCTTGCTATTCATGTTCTCATCTTTCCCTCCCAGCCCTTTCTCCCCTCCACCTCACCTCTCCATTGAACGGGTCAAGCACTCACCCTTGCACTCGTGTACATTGTTGCACTGTTGGCTTTCATAGATGCACTGAAGACCATCCTTGCACTTCACCATGCCCTCAGGGCAGTTGAAGCCCTTGCAGAAGGAAGGTTCCTCGTCACTTCCATCTTCCTCGCAAGTCACCTCTCCATCACAGTAGCTCCCACCCTTGCAGATCGTGCGCTCCTTCTCCTTGCACTTGACATAGCCTGGGCTGCACTCGTGGGCAGCGCAGAACGTGTCTTCCTCGTCGGCCCCACCCGGGCATTGTGTGTTGCCTTCGCAGAGGTCGGAGGGGTAGATGCACTGAGGCTTGGCGCGTACCCACGGAACTGTTGGGCATGGAACCTAGAAAATCATTTTGTAGATGGAATGAAAAATAAAGGCAACAAAGAAGATTAGAATGGAGAAGATGATTTCAGCAACCGTAAAGATATGAAATTTTGTGGAAGACCGATAGAAATCTAGCACTGAGGACAAGGAGTGTCAAATGGGCTGATGGTATGAGGGAAGAATCCTAGGCTGGAAGTACATCGTAGCACCTCCTGTCCTCATGCAAGAAGTGCACACGTGAGGTGTGAGGGCAAGGTTCTTGTCCTGGGCTTCAATTTCTCAGTCTCAGAATTCATGTTCTTGTCCTGGTTAGGTAGAGAAATGAGGAGAAAAACACACCTTTTCTAC
>SZWC01025929.1:23330-33681 GCA_023375785.1 Penium margaritaceum
AAACAAGGTAGAATACTGGTGGCTCGGTGTGGCTATTGTGCGCAATGCCTTGACAAAGTTGGCATGTGCCACTGACCATGACCACAAAGTTTACCAAGTACCTTAAACGGCTATGAATCATAACACGGTCAGCCACAATCAGAGTGCCCAATCATACTGCAGATATGCTGCGCATGACCTCGCGAGTATGAACAAGGTAGAATACAAGTGGCTCTATGTGGGTATTGTGCGTACTGCCTTGACAAAGTTGGCATGTGCCACAGACCATGACCACAAAAGTATCCAAGTGACTTTTACTTCTATTGATCATAACACGAGTCAGCCACGGTCAGAATACCCAAGCACAGTGCACATTAAATATGCATGACCTTGCAGGTATGAACAGGGTTAAAAGCTGGTGTCTTGGCACGGCTATTGTGCGCAATACCTTGAAAAAGTTGGCATGTGCCACTGACCATGACCACAATGTTTACCAAGTGAATTTAACTTGTACGAGTCGTAACACAAGTCAGCCACAGTCAGAGTGCCCAATCACAGTTCAGATGTACTAGGCATGACCTTGCAGTTAAAAACAAGGTAAAAAACGGGTGGCTTGGCTCGGCTATTGTACGCAATGCTTTGACAAAGTTGGCATGTGCCACTGACCATGACCACAAAGTTTACCAAGAACCTTAAATGGCTATGAATCATAACACGTCTACCACGGTCAGAGTGTCCAATCACAATGCATATATACTGGGCATGACCTTATAGGTATTAGAAAGGTAGAAAACGGGTGGCTCGGTGTGGCTATTGCGTGCAATGCCCTGACAAAGTTGACATGTGCCACTGACAATGACCACTTATGTACCCAAGTGACTTTTATTACTATTGATCACAACACGAGTCAGCCACGGTCAGAGTGTCCAATCACAGTGAACATGTACTAGGCCTGATCTTTCAGGTGCAAACAAGGTAGAATACTGATTGCTAGGTGTGGCTATTATGCGCAATGCCTTGACAAAGTTGGCATGTGCCACTGACCATGACGAAAAGGTTTACCAAGTGACTTTACCTTCTACGAATCGTAACACAAGTCAGCCACAATCAGAGTGTCCAATCACAGTTCAGATGTACTAGGCATGAGCTTGTAGGTATGAACAAGGTAAAAAACCGGTGGCTTCGTAGGCTATTGTGCGCAATGCCTTGACAACGTTGGCATGTGCCATTGACCATGTCCACAAAGTTTACCAAGTACCTTAAACGGCTATGAATTACAACACGAGTCAGCCACGGTCAGAGAGCTCCATGACAGTGCAGATATACTAGGCATGACCTTGAAGGTACAAACAAGGTAGAGTACTGGTGGCTTGGTGCGGCTATTGTGCGCAATGCCTTGACAAAGTTGGCATGTGCCACTGACCATGATCATAAATGTATTCAAGTGACTTTTACTTCTATTAATCATAACACGAGTCAGCCGCAGTCAGAGTGTCCAATCAAAGTACAGATGTACTAGGCATGATCTTGCAGGTGCAAACAAGGTAGAATACTGGTGGCTTGGTGTGGCTATTGTGCGCAATGCCTTGATAAAGTTGGCATGTGCCAGTCACCATGGCCACAAAGTTTACCAAGTGACTTTAAATTCTACGAATCGTAACACGAGTCAGCCACGGTCAGAGTGCCCAATCACAACGCACATCTAATATGCATGACCTTGCAGTAGTAAACAAGGTAAAACGTTGGTGGCTTGGCACGGCTATTGTTCGCAATGCCTTGACGAAGTTGGCATTTGCCACTGACCATGACCACAAAGTTTACCAAGTACATTAAACGGCCATTAATCATAACACGAGTCAACCACGGTCAAAGTGTCCAATCACAGTGCAGATATACAGGGCATGACCTTAAATGTATAAACAAGGTAGAATACTGGTGGCTCGGTGTGGTTGTTTTGCACAATGCCCTGACAAAGTTGGCATGTGGCACTGACCATGACCACAAATGTCTCCAATTGACTTTTCCATCTATCGATCATAACACAAGTCAGCCACTGTCAGAGTGTCCAATCAAAGTACAGATGTACTAGGCAAGATCTTGCAGGTTCAAACAATGTATAATACTGGTGGCTCGATGTGGTTTTTGTGCGCAATGCCTTGAAAAAGTTGGCATGTGCCAATGATCATGACCACAAAGTTTACCAACTACCTTAAACGGCTATGAATCATAACGCGAGCCAGCCACGGTCAGAGTGTCCAACCACAGTGCAGATATACTGGACATGCCCTTGCAGGTACAAACAAGGTAGAATACTGGTGGCTCGGTGTAGCTATTGTGCGCAATGCCTTGACGAAGTTGGCATGTGCCACTGACCATGACCACAAAGTGTACCAAGTGACTTTAACTTCTATGAATCGTTACACGAGTCAGCCACGGTCAGAGTGCCCAATCACAGTGCACATCTCATATGCATGACCTTGCAGGTATAAACAAGTTAAAAAACCAGTGGCTTGGCACGGCCATTGTCCGCAATGCCTTGACAAAGTTGGCATGTGCCACTAACCATGACCACAAAGTTTACCAAGTACCTTAAACGGCTATGACTCATAACACGAGTCAGTCACGATCAGAGTGTCCAATCACAGTACAGATATACTGTGCATGACCTTGCAGGTATGAACAAGTTGAAATAGTGGTGGCTCAGTGTGGCTATTGTGCGCAATGCCTTGACAAAGTTGGCATGTGCCACTGACCATGACCACAAATGTAACTAAGTGACTTTTATTTCTATTGATCATAACACAAGTCGGCCACGGTGAGAGTGTCCAATCATAGTGCAGATGTACTAGGCATGACCGTGCAGGTGCAAACAAGGTAGAATACTGGTGGCTCGGTGTGGCTATTGTGCGCAATGCCT
Organism: Penium margaritaceum; assembly: GCA_023375785.1. Lineage (NCBI taxonomy): Eukaryota > Viridiplantae > Streptophyta > Zygnematophyceae > Desmidiales > Peniaceae > Penium > Penium margaritaceum. Next base: position 26,227 of record SZWC01025929.1, read on the forward strand.
TGACGAAGTTGGCATGTGCCACTGACCCTGACCACAAAGTTTACCAAGTGATTCTAACTTCTACGAATCGTAACATGAGTCAGCCACGGTGAGAGTGACCAGTCATTGTGCACATATAATATTCATGACATTGTGGTATAAACAAGTGAAAAAACCGCTGGATTGGCACGGCTATTGTGCGCAATGCCTTGACAAAATTGGCATGTGCCACTGACCATGACCACAAAGTTTACCAAGTACCTTAAACGGCTATGAATCATAACACGAGTCAGCCACGGTCAGAGTTTCCAATCACAGTACAAATACTGCGCATGCCCTTGCAGGTATGAACAAGGTAGACTACTGGTAGCTCGGTGTGGCTATTGTGCGCAATGCCTTGACAAAGTTGGCATGTGCCACTGACCATGACCACAAATGTATGCAAGTGACTTTTACTTCTATTGATCATAACACGAGTCAGCCACTGTTAACGTGTCCAATCACAGTGCAGATGTACTGGGCATGAAATTGTAGGTGCGAAAAAGGTAGAATACTGGTGGCTCAATGTGGCTACAGTGCGCAATGCCTTGACAAAGTTGGCATGTGCCACTGACCATGACCACAAAGTTTACCAAATGACTTTAACCTCTAGGAATCATAACACAAGTCAGCCACGGTCAGAGTACGCAATCACAGTGCATATCTAATATGCATGACCTTGCAGGTATAAGCAGGGTAAAAAACCGGTGTCTTGGCACGGCTATTGTGCGCAATGCCTTGACAAGGTTGGCATGTGCCACTGACCATGACGACAAAGTTTACCAAGTGACTTTAACTTCTACGAATCGTAACAGGAGTCATCCACAGTCAGAGTACCCAATCACAGTTGAGATGTACTAGGCATGACCTTGCATGTATAAACAAGGTAAAAAACCCGTGGCTTGGCACAACTATTGTGCGCAATGCCTTGACAAAGTTGGCATATGCCACTGACCATGACCACAAAGTTTCCCAAGTACCTTAAATGGCTATTGATTATAACACAAGTCAGCCACGGTCAGAGTGTCCAATCACAATGCAGATATACTGGACATGACCTTACAGGTATGAAAAAGGTAGAATTCGGGTGGCTCGGTGTGGCTATTGTGCGCAATGCCTTGAAAAAGTTGGCACGTGCCACTGACCATGACCACAAATGTATCCAAGTGACTTTTAATTCTATTGATCATAACACGAGTCAACCACAGTCAGAGTGTCCAACCACAGTGCAGATGTACTAGGCTTGATCTTGCAGGTGCAAGCAAGGTAGAATACTGGTGGCTCGGTGTGGCTATTGTGCGCAATGCCTTGACAAAGTCGGCATGTGCCACTGACCATGACCACAAAGTGTACCAAGTGACTTTAACTTCTACGAACCACAACACAAGTCAGCCACGGTCCGAGTGCCCAATCAAAGCGCACATCTAATATGCATGACCTTGGAGGTATAAACAAGGTAAAAAACCAGTGGCTTGGCACGGCTATTGTGTGCAATTCCTTGACAAAGTTGGCATGTGCCAACGACCATGACCACAAAGTTTACCATAAACCTTAAACGACTATGAATCATAACACGAGTCAGCCAGGGTCAGAGTGTCCAATCACAGTGCATATATACTGGGCATGACCTTACAGAAGAAAAAAGTTAGAAAACTGGTGGCTCGGTGTGGCTATTGTGTGTAATGCCCTGACAAAGCTGGCATGTGCCACTGACCATGACCACAAATGTATCCAAGTGACTTTCACTTCTATTGATCATAACACGAGTCAGCCATCGTCAGAGTGTCCAATCACAGTACAGATGTACTGTGCATGACCTTGCAGTTATAAACAAGGGAAAAACCCGGTGGCTTGGCACCGCTATTGTGCGCAATGCCTTGACAAAGCTGGCATATGCCACTGACCATGACCACAAGGTTTACCAAGAACCTTAAAGGGCTATGAATCATAACACGAGTCTACCACGGTCAGAGTGTCCAATCACAGTGCATATATAATGGGCATGACCTTATAGGTATTAGAAAGGTAGAAAACTGGTGGCTCGATGTGGCTATTGTGCGCAATGCCCTGATAAAGTTGGCATGTGCCACTCACCATAGCCACAAAGTTTACCAAGTGACTTTAACTTCTACGACTTGTAACATGAGTCAGCCACGGTCAGAGTGCCCAATCACATCGCACATCTAATATGCATGAACTTGCAAGAATAAACAATGTAAAAATCCGGTGGCTTGGCACGGCTATTGTGCGCAATGCCTTGACAAAGTTTGCATTTGCCACTGACCATGACCACAAAGTTTACCAAGTACATTAAACGGTTATTAATCAGAACACGAGTCGGCCACGGTCAGAGTGTCCAATGACAGCACAGATATACTGTGCATGACCTTACAGGTATAAACAAGGTAGAATACGAGTGGTTCGGTGTGGCTATTTTCCACAATGCCTTGACAAAGTTGGCATGTACCACTGACCATGACCACAAATGTATCCAAGTGACTTTTCCATCTATTGATCATAACACGAGTCAGCCACTGCCAGAGTGTCCAAACACAATGCAGATGTAATAGGCATGATCTTGCAGGTTCAAACAAGGTAGAATACGGGTGGCTTGGTCTGGCTATTGTGCGCAATGCCTCGACAAAGTTGGCATGTGCCACTGACCATGACCACAAAGTTTACAAGTGACTTAAACTTCTACGAATCCTAACACGATTCAGCCACGGTCAGAGTGCCCAATCACAGTGCACATCTAATATGCATTACCTTGCAGGCATAGACAAGGTAAAAACCCGGTGGCTTGGCGCGGCTATTGTGCGCAATGCCTTGACAAAGTTGGCATGTGCCAGTGACCATGACCACAAAGTTTCCCAACTACCTTAAACAACTATGAATCATAACGCGAGCCAGCCACGGTCAGAGTGTCCAATCACAGTGAAGATATAATGGGTATGCCCTTGCAGGTATAAACAAGGTAGAATACTTGTCGCTCGGTGTGGCTACTGTGCGCAATGCCTTGACAAAATTGGCATGTGCCACTGACCATGGCCATAAATGTTTCCAATTGACTTTTACTTCTATTGATCGTAACACGAGTCAGCCACGGTCGGAGTGTCGAATCACGGTGTACATGTGATAGGCATGATCTTGCCGGTACAAACAAGGTGTTATACTGGTGGCTCGGTGTGGCTATTGTGCGTAATGCCTTTACGAAGTTGGCATGTGCCACTGACCATGACCACAAAGTGTACCAAGCGTCTTTAACTTCTATGAATCGTAACACGGGTCAGCCACGGTCAGAGTGCCCAATCACAGTGCACACCTAATATGCATGACCTTGCAGGTAAAAACAAGGTAAAAACCTGTCGGCTTGGCACGGCTATTGTGCGCAATGCCTTGACAAAGTTTGCTTGTTCCACTGACCATGACCACAAAGTTTACCAAGTGACTTTAACTTCTACGAATCATAACACGAGTCAGCCACGGTCAGAGTGTCTAATCACAGTGCAGATGTACTATGCATGATCTGTCTGGTGCAAACAAGGTAGAATACTGGTGGCTCGGTGTGGCTATTGTGCGCAATGCCGTGACAGTGTTGGCATGTGCCACTGACCATGACCACCCATTTATCCAAGTGACTTTTACTTCTATTGATCATGACACGAGTCAGCCACGGTCAGAGTGTCCAATCACAGTGCAGATGTACTAGGCCGGATCTTGCATGTACAAACAAGGTAGAATACTGATGGCTCGGTTTGGCTATTTTGGGCAATGCCTTGAGAAAGTTGGCATGTGCCACTGACCATGACCACAAATGTATCCTAGTGACTTCTACTTCTATTGATCATAACACAAGTCAGCCACGGTCAGAGTGTCCAATCAAAGTGCAGATGTACTAGGCATGACCTTGCAGCTACAGACAAGGTAGAATACTGGTGCCTCGGTATGGCTATTGTGCGCAATGCCTTGACAAAGTTGGCATGTGCCACTGACCATGACCACAAATGTATCCAAGTGACTTTTACTTCTATTGATCATGACACGAGTCAGCCACGGTCAGAGTGTCCAATCACAGTGCAGATGTACTAGGCCGGATCTTGCATGTACAAACAAGGTAGAATACTGATGGCTCGGTTTGGCTATTTTGGGCAATGCCTTGAGAAAGTTGGCATGTGCCACTGACCATGACCACAAATGTATCCAAGTGACTTTTACTTCTATTGATCATAACACGAGTCAGCCACGGTCAGAGTGTCCAATCATAGTCCAGATGTACTAGGCATGATCTTGCAGGTGCAAACGAGGTAGAATACTGGTGGCTCCATGTGGCTATTGTGCGCAATGACTTGACAAAGTTGGCATGTGCCACTGATCATGAACACAAAGTTTACTAAGTAACTTTAACTTATACGAATCACAACAAGAGTCAGCCACTGTCAGAGTGCCCAATCAAAGCGTACTTCTAATATGCATGACATTGCAGGTACAAACAAGGTAAAAAACCGGTGGCCTGGCACGGCTATTGTGCGAAATGCCTTGACAAAGTTGGCATGTGCCACTGACCATGACGACAAAGTTTACCAAGTACATTAAATGGCTATGAATCATAACATGAGTCAACCACTGTCAGAGTGTCCAATCATAGTGCAGATATATTGGGCGTGACCTTGCTCGTAAAAACAAGGTAGAATACTGGTGGCTCAATGTGGCTATTGTGCACAATTCCCTGACAACGTTGGCATGTGCCACTGACCATGACCACACATTTATTCAAGTGACTTTTTCTTCTATTGATCATGACACGAGTCAGCCACGGTCAGAGTGTCCAATCACAGTGCAGATGTACTAGGCATGATCTTGCAGGTACAAACAAGGTAGAATACTAATGGCTCCGTATGGCTGTTTTGCGCAATGCCTTGACAACGTTGCCATGTGCCACTGACCATGACCACAAGTGTATCCAAGTGACTTTTACTTCTATTGATCATAACACGAGTCAGCCACGGTCAGAGTGTCCAATTACAGTGCGGATGTACTACGCATGATTGTGCAGGTGCAAACAAGGTAGAATACTGGGGTCTAGTGTGGCTATTGTGCACAATACCTTGACAAAGTTTGCATGTGCCACTGACGATGACCACAAATGTATCCAAGTGATGTTTACGTCTATTGATCATAACACGAGTCAGCCGCGGTCAGAGTGTCCAGTCAAAGTGCAGATGTACTAGGCATGAGCTTGCAGGTGCAAACAAGGTAGAATACTGGGGTCTAGTGTGGCTATTGTGCACAATACCTTGACAAAGTTTGCATGTGCCACTGACGATGACCACAAATGTATCCAAGTGATGTTTACGTCTATTGATCATAACACGAGTCAGCCGCGGTCAGAGTGTCCAGTCAAAGTGCAGATGTACTAGGCATGAGCTTGCAGGTGCAAACAAGGTAGAATACTGGGGTCTAGTGTGGCTATTGTGCACAATACCTTGACAAAGTTTGCATGTGCCACTGACGATGACCACAAATGTATCCAAGTGATGTTTACGTCTATTGATCATAACACGAGTCAGCCGCGGTCAGAGTGTCCAGTCAAAGTGCAGATGTACTAGGCATGAGCTTGCAGGTGCAAACAAGGTAGAATACTGGGGTCTAGTGTGGCTATTGTGCACAATACCTTGACAAAGTTTGCATGTGCCACTGACGATGACCACAAATGTATCCAAGTGATGTTTACGTCTATTGATCATAACACGAGTCAGCCGCGGTCAGAGTGTCCAGTCAAAGTGCAGATGTACTAGGCATGAGCTTGCAGGTGCAAACAAGGTAGAATACTGGGGTCTAGTGTGGCTATTGTGCACAATACCTTGACAAAGTTTGCATGTGCCACTGACGATGACCACAAATGTATCCAAGTGATGTTTACGTCTATTGATCATAACACGAGTCAGCCGCGGTCAGAGTGTCCAGTCAAAGTGCAGATGTACTAGGCATGAGCTTGCAGGTGCAAACAAGGTAGAATACTGGGGTCTAGTGTGGCTATTGTGCACAATGCCTTGACAAAGTTGGCATGTGCCACTGACCATTACCACAACTGTATCCAAGTGACTTTTACTTCTATTGATCATAAAACGAGTCAGCCACGGTCAGAGTGTCCAATCACAGTGCAGATGTACTAGGCATGATCTTGCAGGTGCAAACAATGTAGAATACTGGTGGCTCGGTGTGGCTATTGTGCGCAATGCCTTGATAAAGTTGGCATGTGCCACTGACCATGACCACAAAGTTTACCAAGTGACTTTAACTTCTACGAATCGTAATTTCGAGTCAGCCACGGTCAGAGTGCCCAATCACAGTGCACATCTCATATGCATGTCCTTGCAGGTATAAACAAGTTAAAAAACCGGTGTCTTGGCACGGCTATTGTGCGCAATGCCTTGACAAAGTTGGCATGTTCCACTGACCATGACGACAAAGTTTACCAAGTACCTTAAACGGCTATGAATCATTACACGAGTCAGCTACGGTCAGAGTGCCCAATCACAGTGCAGATATACTGGGCATGACCTAACATGTATAAACAAGGTAAAATACTGGTGGTTCGGTGTGGCTATTGTGCGCAATGCCTTGACAAAGTTGGCATGTGCCACTGACCATGACCAGAAATGTATCAAAGTGACTTTTACTTCTATTGATCATAACACGATCAACCATGGTCAGAGTGTCCAATCACATTGCACATGTACTAGGCTCCATCTTACAGGTTCAAACAAGGTAGAATACTGGTGGCTCGGTGTTACTACTGTGCGCAATGCCTTTACAAAGTTGGCACGTGCCACTGACCATGACCACAAAGTTTAACAAGTGACTTTAACTTCTACGAATCATAACACGAGTCAGCCACGGTCAGAGTGCCCAATCAAAGCGCATATCTAATATGCATGACATTGCAGGTATAAACAATGTTAAAAGCCGGTGGCTTGGCACGGCTATTGTGCACAATGCCTTGACAAAGTAGGCATGTGCCACTGACCATGACCACAAAGTTTACCAAGTACATTAAAGGGCTATGATTTATAACACGAGTCAGCCACAGTTAGAGTGTCCAATCACAGTGCAGATATACTGGGCATGACCTTGCAGGTATAAACAAGGTAGAATACTAGTGGCTCGGTGTGGCTGTTGTGCGCACTTCTCTTCCCCGGAAAGGGGAGAAGGATAGGCGGACAAAATCAAAATCTCCCGGACTTTGTATATGTAGGGGAAAAGTCCGCCCTCTCTTTTTGAGAAAACTCCTTGACAAAGTTGGCACGTGTCACTGACCATGACCACAAATGTATCCAAGTGACTTTTACTTCTATTGATCATAACACGAGTCAGCCACGGTCAGAGTGTCCAATCACAGTGCTGATGTACTGGGCATGATCTTGCAGGTTCAAACAA